>CAJNDV010025513.1:16774-40422 GCA_905221635.1 Symbiodinium sp. CCMP2456 | reverse complement strand
CTTTCCTCAAGCTCCTGAAGCGCCTCCCGAAGGGAGTCGACGGCACCACGGATTGTAGCGAGCAGGTTGCCCCTACTCATGCAAGTAGCCTCTCAACCTCAAAGATCTAGGCCGAGCCACACGGTCAGGAGACGCAGGGCGATGAGTAGGATGAAAAGGGGCCTGGGCCGAGGGCACGAACAGGGTAGCTCGGAAGAACCAAAGGGCCAGGAGAAAACCAAGGCAAATTCCAGAGGAAACAGCCAAGGAAATGACCAGGACCGAGCCCGAGCAGTGAGCAGGACAGCCAAGACCCCACCAATTACTGCTAGAGCCCTGAAGGAGAAGCCCCAAAAGTTGGGCAACACTCATTCTTTGAGCCGTCGCCAACGTGTTTCCGCAATCAGCCTTACTGTTTCAAACCCCAAGGCCGAAACCCTAAGACCCCCCAAAATCCCGCAAAAGGTACGACGTGCTGAGTACCTTGGGGCCCCTTCTTGCCGCCCAGCTCCTTGGAGCAGGTACCGGCGGAGAGCTTTAGGGTTCAGTACAGTCCAGGGCAAAAGCAATAATGGGTTTACTTTGGGGATAAGTAAAGTGTTTAAACTTTAGGGTTTCGGGGTTTGGCGGTTTCGGGGTTAAGGGTTTGCCAAAGTTGATGCCTTAGAGCTTAGGATTTGGTAAAGTTTAGGGTTTAGCGGTTTGGTGGCTTCTGGTTGGGGTTCAGTCAGGCCCGCCACCAATCATCTGTCTGTAGATGCCACAAGCACAGGTTAAATGAAGCCTTAAGCCAAACCTCTCGATGTGGATGGCGTCATGTGAGGCCCTGGCAATGTTTCTTCTTCTGCTATGGCCAAGGTTGGTGTGGTAAGCTGCGGGAGATCTCGTTTTTGTGGTTTCAGACTTTGCAAGCTTTCCAGCTTTGCATTGCTGCGTCCGCATATCAGGAAGGGCCTTCTTGGCTGTGAGTCCGAACGCCTTGTGCCAATCCCCGCTGGAGCCCCTTGTGCAGGTGGCGCTGTCAAAGCTTGGGACTTCGGGAAACCTGCTTCCGACCTGGAGGTGGGACCGATGACCAGGGCGAGGTTGAAAATCGACGCAGCAGACGCAGTTGAACTCCCGCTTCCAGAGCCGTGTTGGCTCGAGTGCATGGATGCTCTCTTTTTGCAATGCGTGTGCTGAGAAATCTCTCAGACGGCCAGTGAATGCCCAAGGCATTTCGCCCATGGTCGGTGATTCTGCTCGTAGCCAGCTTTCTGATACGTTCAGGCGGTCTGTGCCTGGAAGATGGTATTCCCGAAGCAGATAGATATTTCTTGCAAGACAGTCGAGGGGCTGACCTCCCGGTTGGATTTGTGGAAGCCGACTGGTCTTCGGCGCAGCTGGTGACACAGTTTGCTCAAATTGTAACCGCAGAAGTCTTGGGGTATCGCACTTACGTCCATTCGGTGAGAGCTTCCGGGTCTTGGACGGCCCTCTATGCTTTGGTGGGCTGTCGCGACTTTAATCTGGGAGAAGCCAGCCTGGAGGGCTGCGGCGAGGAGACGAGGATCCATGTGGCACTGGACCTCTACACCTCGGCCTTGCAAGATGCACCTGCCACTCTCGAGAGGCTGTTCCCACAGTACTCCCCGGTAAGTCTTGGAGGGATTGGCTTCGTGGGTGAGGAGTACCTCTTCGTGAAGCGTGAGGTCCAAGATTTTGCCTATCAATCTGCAGGGTTGACCCTAGACTACCACCGTACATACAACGCGAGCCTCTCCCACGCCAGCGCCGTGCGTGCCCTGTTCGACAGTATCGAAGATGTGCTCTTGCCCGATTTGGTTGCATGCGACACGGCCGGGACGAACTGGGTGCACCATGGAAGGCTTGCTGAGTATGTGAAATGGTCTGGTGACACTGCCGGGGTCCAGGAGGTTCCTGGAGATGAAGGCCCGAACTACGTGGCAGAATGTCACGGCAACCACTGGTGGCCGTCCCCAGCTTGCAGGCACGATATCTCCCAATGCATTCCGCTCCTGACGAGTGGCAGCTATGGCTGGCTGCTCCCATCCTTTATGCATCGCTCGGCTGCATATGCTCTCCCTGTTGCCATCGGCATCGTCGATGACTTCGACAGGTACGTGTACTATGTTGAGACCCTAAAGGTGCTCTTCTATTGGTGGCTACCTGATGGGACATTTGTTTCCATGAACCCAACGGCCATCCTCTTCCCCCGCTTCAGTGCGGCAGAGTGGGAGGCAGGGAACCGAAGGACCGCACCTGCATCCACCCAGATCCTGAAAATGGTCAGCGCCGATCTAGAACAGAAGAGTCCGCTGATGCATGCGATGCTAAGCGACTTGACCTTTGACCGAGATGATGTCCAAGAAGCTATTGGCCAGATGCAGGCTGGAAACAGCACCTACGAGGTCGCATGCAATTGGCTACGAAGGGACACCAGCTGGCGCCAAGTCGTCCCTCTACGCACCCAATGCAATGCAGGTGCTGGAGTTGTCGACAGAGAAGGCCTGTTCCTGTCGTCCCGCACGAGTGCAGCGGAGTGCAAGATGTGCCCCGCAGGGACATTTTCTGAGGCCTTCGATGACAGCAGCGGAAGCACACGCCGCTGTGTCTTTTGTGAAAGCGGCCGTTATCAGCCGCTGGCAGGTGAGACAGCGTGTGTGGCTTGTGAGGCCGGCAAGATTTCCGGCGTCAACGGCTCCACGGAATGCGAGTTTTGCGCCCCGGGCTCCTTCGCTGACAGAAGCGGCCTCACGGAGTGCACAGATTGTGGAGACGAGAGGTGGACCACCAGCGAGTGCCTGAACACCTCCAGCGGCTCGAAGTGGGTTGCCGTGCGTGGGGCACCCTCTGAGCGCCTTTGCCGCTGCATCGCCGGGACTTACCTTAGCGACGGCCGGTGCCAGGACGCCTGGTTTAGAGCTACCGTCAACTCTGGGCGTTTCAGGGTTCGAGTTTTTTTACTCTGGAGCTCGCATCGGAGAATGAGTTCCGAGAAGGATTCTTTCGGTTGTTGCAAAGGTCCGATTTCGGGCGAAGGGTTGCGGTTGCGCTTGTGGCAACGAATCACCAAGCCTGCTATTCACAGCCAGGTTTCAACGCCCCAACACGGCCCTGTTTCCTGCGACTGTGACCACAAACTCCATTACCCACAAATCCTGAACCCCAATATAAATAATGACCCTCGAACCCAACCCCACAATCTTTTTATCCCCTAACCCGAACCCCTGTGAGGACTGTCCGATGGGCTCCATATGCCCTGGCTCCGGGCAGCTCGAGCTGCGCCCGGGCTTCTATGCGTCGAACGAGAGCCCGGGTGCAGTCTTCGAGCCTTGGCGAAGAGTTTCAGGGATATTGAGGTCTAGGCTGGGTTGAGCTGTATGGCTGCCGGAGGCTTTAAGCGTCTTGCGTAGTGTTCGTCCTGTAGTTGTTGCGTTGCATCGGCCGGCCAGCCACGCTCTGAAGACTTCGCGGGGCTATCGGATATCGACTGCTGCTTAATATTCGGACCCACTGCAGCAGACGGGAATGCCTGTGTGCAGCTTTCCACGCCGCCCAGGAGTGTCACAAACTCCCCGAGCGCTGCCCCGGTGGCTCACCGGGCTCCTGTGCCAGAGGCGCTCTGAGAGCGAGGCTTCAGGTCTTCGGGCTTTGTTTCAGGTGTTCGGGGTGGGATGTCCGGTTCCGGGATGTCTGCGTAACCGGGGAATCAGTGTTGACGATGTCAGGACCAGCATGGCTGCCGGCATGTGGGTCATGAGGTTGAAGTGAATAGGTGCTAACGGCTGGCATGATGCTTCTGAAGCCGAAACCCGAAATTGCCAGAGGCCGCGACAACCAAAGCATTGCTTGCGCCAGCTGTTTGCCGGGTTGGCGCGAGGATGATATCCGTGGTGAGTGTGTGGCTTGCTTCAGCAATGACTACATCGTGGCGGCGTGTATTGGAGTGATGCTGCTTGTGCTTGCTGTCACATGGCATTTAGTGATGATCTGGGCCGGCAACAGAAGTCAGTCGCGTCCGCTGGTCCTTGCCGGAATAGGCATGGGTCAAGTCGTAACCTTTGCACAGCTGTTGCTCGTCATCAGGCAGTTCGGGGTGAAGTGGGGCGAGCCCTTCCTGACATTGCTGAAGCTGCTGGACGTTGTTGCCTTCGATGTGCTGCTTAGTTCCCTCAGCTCCATCAAATGCTTTGCGGAGGTTCCCACGCTATCACTTTTCGTCATACAGTCGTTTGCCATCCCGTGTTGCCTGGTTGTAGTGTTGGCCGTGACCCATGTCGTGTACAGCAAAGTGCGAAGGTCAGGCGGCAAGGAGGTACCCCTTCGCCTGTTTGGACGTTCCCTGGGATTTCTGGCAGTGCTTTTTTTTATTGCTACGTGTTCGCTGCTGCTCCGACCTTTTCGATGCAAGGGGCATCCGAATGGCCTGTACACCATCGATGACTACCCCGATGTTTTCTGTGACGGGCAAGGAATTCATCTGCAGATGTGCTTGTACGGGGCATTTGCCCTTTTGGCACCCTTATCCTTCTTGTCGATGTGTGCCTGGGTGATTGTCATCGAATTCCCTCGGAAGGTGAGGGCTGCGGATGCCAACTTTGTACGAGCCTGGTCGTTCTTGGCTATGCGTTTTCGACCCGGAGCTCAAGGTTTTGCGGTTGTCTTCTTGTTCCGCAACTTGATGATCGTCCTTTGCCCTTTACTGCCCTCGGAGACGGCGCGGATGCTGAGCATGAACTTTATCCTTTACCTCAGCTTGTGTTGCTCTGCTTATGTAAAGCCGTGGCGTGTTCGTTTGAGCACCCACCTGGACCTCTTGATGCATGGGGGGGCGCTCACCATCCTGGACATCGGCGCCCTTTTCGTCCCTTCTGCAGACAGCTACAGCTCCATGCTGGCATGCGTTGTGATTGCCGTGCTTGTCGCCATGTTGCTTTTGCTCGTGAGTTTGTATGGCCTTGTGAGGCACCTCATTGCAAAGACACACAAGCGCTACTCATTCTTTCTCTGCCATCACAAGCAGGCGGCAGGCAGCTTGGCTCGCCTGCTTAAGATTGAGCTTCAGCATCGTGCATCGAAGTTCAAGACCTTCATTGATTCAGACGACCTCAAGGACCTCTCGAAGCTCTTCAATCATGTCGCTCACGATGTGGAGAAAGTGGTCATTCTCGGAAGCCCTGCAGTTTTATCGCGGAAGTGACTCGGTCGTTCTTGCAAAACACACCTGTTGAACATTGGAACACAGTAGGAGATAGAATCGAACATGTGCTTTGGTACCTCAGCGACACCCGAGGTGGTGTGTTGGTGAAATGGTGACAGCAAGGCAGCAAAGTGTACCAAGCCTGCTCATCACACTTCCAGGTTTCTCCATGCCCGACGAGTCCTTCAGAAGGCACTACGCTAATGCCGTGGGTGACATCAGAGAGTTGTCCAGCTTGGGAATCGGGCTTCCAGAGGTTAACGATACGTTGAAGTGGCTCTGGACACTCGAAACGCTGGAACTGAATGCGGTCAGTGCCGAGGGCATCGATGAGGTCGTGGCAAGCCTTACCCAAACCGCAGGCGCCAGCATTTGTCAGGGCTCCAAGGACCAGGACGTGGATGGAGTGATCCTCGCGGACCCCGATGACATGGAAGCTGTCGCGACGGCCTTGGTCTTGTACGACCTGCTGGCCCCGCTTCTAATAGGCTCCTCAAGTCTCAAGCTTGCAGTTCTAACAAGGACTGAGCCAATTCCAGTTGATTCGGTCTGTGCAGTCCTCATTTGCAGTGATGGCGGCCTTGCTTCCAAGCAGATCGCCGAGTGGCTGACGCAGGCAAGTTATTTGACTTTCTGCGCGGTTCTGCCAATTCTTGTTACAGACGACTTCCAGTTTCCATCTTTGTCCTCCTTTCGGGAGATCGCGAGCACTGGCATCGAAAATGGCGACACGGCTTCCTACTTCCGGATCATAAAAGCAGTTTTCCAGGAAGTGGCGCTCTTGTTCACCCCTCACTCGTCCTCGGCACTGGAGCTGGACCTACGCGTCGCGCAGATTGCGCAGCGGCTGCAAGACGGGGACTCTCAGCCCCTCGCTGCGCGCTGTGCCTCCATCCTCTTTGAGAAGGACCCCGGGCAGGGATGCCCATATATATATATATATATGTAAATATTTGTTTGTGTGTATATATATATATAACACAATATAGTATAATATAAGATACTAATCAATATAAAGTATGATACAACATTAGCAATATAAAATATGTATGTAACATGGAATATATGATTCAATATTAGAAAATATACAGTGCATAATGCCATATACATATATAAACAATATGCATGTATATATGTATATAAATATATGTACTTGTGGAGGGCTAATCGAAACACAGTTGTTGGGAACCCCAGCCCGGCATTTGGTCACATTGCAAGTCTGCAAAGCCGGTAGCACGGACTATGTCACAATACATATATATATATATACACACACATGCATGCCCCATATACATGCGTATATTCCTTCTATATATTTATCTGAGGTGTCAGCATTGCCCCTTCTCCAAACCCTGCCGGCAGAGGTAGATGCACGAAGGCGCTGTGACGGGAGCACGATTTCGGAAGGCGGAAAAGCACGGAACAGTGGCGGAGTGGCGGGAAGACAATTCGCACACCAAGACACGCATGTCCAAACCCCTTCTAGAGCTGCGGGATTTTCGGGCCGAGGTCGTCTGTCTTAGAGCACAGAACCCACTGGCAACTCAGGACCGGGATGATGAGAAAGACGAGTTTGCTAACTGCTTCACGAACAGCTACGGCTTGAGTTTCGGGCTCGGTTCTGCCTCTTTCCGCCAAAGGCGGGAGTCGGCCACCACTCAGTCGGAAGGTAAGGACGAGATGGTGGAGGAGGTTTTCTGAGAAAGACTTTCAAGTTCCGAGCGCGGAGGAAAAGTGGGAGCAAGGGAGCTTGAGGCAGGCACCCCTAATCCCGGAACTGGCCCTAAACCCTGAACCCTAAACCCGAAGCCCCAAAGCACTAAACCCTGAACCCCAAACCCGAAGCCCCAAAGCCCTAAACCCGAAACCCTGATCCCTAATTTCTGGGCTGCTTTTGCTTTTGAGAGGCCTGGCCTTCTGGAGGCCGGGCCCTCGATGTGGGAAGGCAAACATCGGACTGTGTAGCTATGTGGGGTTTTCCGAAAATGGGGGACCCTAATATATAGTACTCTAAATAAAAGGATCCTTATTATAAGGACCCCCAAATAGGGGTAGCCCCAATTTTCGTAAACTCCCATGTCGGTCCCTTATGGTGTTTCTTGCAGGGATCCATAAGGGTTTCTACAGGGTTTCTATATGGGTACTGCTAGGGTTCTATGCGGGTAGTTCGGGTCCGGTTTCAGGTCCCCCAAATAGCACAGCACCCTAAACCCTAAACCCTAAAGGTGGCCCTAATTTAGAGAACTACAAAGTGACACTTTACGAAATATGCGATGATTATATCAGCAGTATTACAATAACTGATACGATGTGCTACAGTGTGTTATGCTATAGCATACGCCCTTACACAAGACTGTACACGAAAATGTATACAGTCATTTGATATTCGAACCTGTACTGCAAGACTTAATTTCGTAAAACCTCAACATATGTTTTACTATCTACCAGAATATTCACCAGTTTGTCTACTCATATACTACAGGAAGCCAAACTAGACGAAGATGTGCTGTAAGAAGCCGAGGTGGTCTTAGGCAGCCGCCCCAGCGACCGGCACTCAGCTGCACGGCCCTCTGCTTTCGGGGTTGATCCTCTACGAAGTTTGGAGGATGTCTTGGGCCTTGGCGACGTCGTCTTTCCAGCGGTGCTTGCAGGCTGGGCGACGGGCTCAGAGGCATCTGCACGTGGTCTTCCCTCAACCCGGCACCTTTCTGGTCCGAAGTATCAGCAAAGGCACTGCGCCGAGATCTTCAAAGTGAGTCCGGAAGCAGGCGGCATGGCCCTGAGCGTTCTGCAACTGAAGATGAGACCGCAAGAATGCCAGGCCCGGGTATTTCATGGCTGCGCTCCTGGGCTACGTGCTGGGGCCGCTTGCCTCACTGGGCAAGCCCTGCCAAGATTCCTAGGGCTCCTGTCGTCGGCACTGGCACTAGAGAGACTGCATCCTGCGCTGCGTATCAGCCCAAGTCGTTAGCTGCCAACCCCGGGTACTGATCACTCTCTACTATCCTGCGTCTCTCAAACCCCCAAGCTGCAAGTCTTAAACCGTAAGCCCAACACCCACACTGCAACCCTTACCACCCCGAAGTCCCGGGATGTCAGAGGTCGGCCGGCTGCGAGGCTTCCGTGTATGGCTTCAATCTGCCGGGCCTGCCAGCAGGAAGCCCAGAGAGGAACCCTTCAGGGGGTGTCGGGAGATGTATTTCTTCATGTTCTCGAGTGAAAGGCTTTCAGAGCTGACCCAAACCTACGTCTCTTTGGTTAGGCCTTGGCCCTCCTGGTGCCTGCGATGCTGGGCCCGCGGCCTCAGCGACGCGGGGCCCAATGCGGCAGAAGGCATGTTTGCAACTCCATGGCGCAAGACGAATCCTGAAGTTCTTTTGGTGCCTAGGTTGCGTTTCTCTGCTTGCCGCCATCCGGGGTGAGCTGGCTGAGCTATGGGGGGATGAGCTGCCGTCCGAAAAAGAGCTCAATCTGTGCAAGGCGAGCTAGTGAGGCCGAGTCCTCTAGGTCATGTGTCGGTGCTTACGAAGAACGATTCCGTCAGTGCAATGCGTTGAAACAAGACCCTCGTCTTGATAGGAGACCGTTCGGCTGAGGAACTTGATGTGTGCCCGCTGAGCGCAGGTCGCGCAACTGCCAGCAACCTCGACATGGCAGGTCATCTTTAGGCCGCTCGAGCAGCATCTGGAAATCGGAAAGCCGAGAACACCCGAGAAGCTTCCCGAAGCTCTTGGGATGTCCTCCCCGGTCACGTTTCGGCTTCTATCGCTTCGCTTGGCGGAGGATGAGATGAGCCCAGCATCAATCGAGGAACGCAAGTGGGAAGGCCAAATCTGTCAAGGCTTTGAGCCTTAGCCCGAAAAATCTATGGAACCCTTTAAAGAACCTAAAGCCTTACAGAGCCCTTGACCGAAACCCGCGTAAAGATGTCTCGAGTTCTCAAAAAGAGGGGATTTCTCCTAAGCCGTAAACCCTAAACCCTAAACCCTAAACCCTAAACCTTAAACCCTAAACCCTAAACCCTAAAGGGATTTCTTGCCAGAGGCACTCAGACGGCCCGGTGGGAGAGGACCCCGGAGCCGACCTCCTCACAGGGTGCCCTTGTCGGGGAGGGCTTTTTCTCTGAAAGTTCAGGGTTTAGGGCTTGGGGTTTAGGGGTTTAGGGGTTTAGGGGTTTAGGGGTGTAGGGATTTAGGGGTTTAGGGTTGAGTTTACGGATGTTTATGATTCAGGGTTTGGCGTTTAGGGTTTAGGGTTTCGGGAACGGCCTAGCTTCAGCTTCGATTTTGAGCTCACGGTGTCCTGAATGGCACCCTGAAGCTTCGGAACTTCCCGAAACCCCCAGAAACGGTTTGGGGTTTAGGGTTTAGGGTTTAGGGTTTAGGGCCCCAACCCCGAAACCCTGAGCATCCAAACGTCCTGAAACCCTCCGCGGCCCGGGGGAAGTAGCCGGCAGGTACGGCTTCGAGCTGGCCATAAAGAGCAGCGAGCTGGAAGCTCAAAGCGAGTTGTCCTGTTTCAGGCGTCAGTGAGTCAGGGGTCCCTTTCCCGCGTTTTCATTTGTCACATTTTGTCATTGTCAACTCTTCATGAAAATTCGGGTGAGCCTTTGGCTGTACTAGGTTTTGGCCCGAAAGGTGCCAAGGAAAGAAAGGACAGAGCACAGGGACAGCCACGTGAACGATTGCTGAGGTACAAGACGCATGCAGAGGTGCCGAGCTTGGCATGTGTTTGTACATATATAGATAGGATTCACTATGCCATTCTATTCTATTCTGATAAATCCTGTTGTATTTTCTTCAATTCGATTATGTCACATTGTATTAAATCCTTTGTTTCGGATGGTGGGAGAAACAGACGAGGTGCAGATCGCGGAGTCGCTGCAAACGTAGGTAGATGGCCATGTGGGGGTTTCCGAAAATAGGGGGCCCTACTATGGTACCCTAAATAATAGGATTCTTATTATAAGGACCCCAAAATAAGGTACCCTAATTATCGGAAACTCCCATGTTGCCCCCACAAACCCTCCCAGGAAAGCTAGAAGAAGTCCCCGACCCTCACAGGAAGACGACAAGGGCGACAAGGAGGACTTTGCCACGGCTCATGTTTCCAGATTTAAAACTCGGTGGTTGTGTCCGGACAGGGGAGTACGAGATGTACTCCTTTTGAAATTTGTATCCGCCACAGAGCCAAAATCGGCTTACAGTTTTCGCTCATTTTCGCTCATGCGGGAGCCCCCATGGTTTCGGTGCCAGTTACGGAGTACACGAAGGTGTCGTCGGCCGACTACTCTTTTCACTCGGAGTCCCTCAGGCAGAATGGGGCCAAAGTGGCTGTCGTTGCAGAATGGCAGCGCGGTTTGCTGCTCCTGTCTCGCTTGGATAATCTTGCCGCACGAACAACTTCCAAAGCGTATGGTGCTGTTATTCAGGCGTGCGGTCGCAGCGCCAAGTGGGCCCTGTCGCTAGCTTTGCTGACGACCCTTCATGCTCAGGCCGTGAAGAAGGACGTGATGTTGTACACGGCTGCCATGCGAACTTGTGGACTGGGAAGACAGTGGCAGTTTACACTGGAACTGCTTGGTGAGGCGCTAGCCAGCTCGGTGCAGGTCGACCTGATCGCCTACAATGCTGCAGCTTCCGCCCTGGAAAGGAGCAGCCAGTGGCAACAGGCAGTGGCGCTCCTGCAGAACCTCGAAGCAGTCAAGCAAGGCAGTGACAAATTCACGTACAGCTCTGCCATTAGTGCCTGCGGCAAGCAGGGCCTGTGGCAAGCAACGCTCGACCTGCTTGCATGTATGCGACGGACACAGATCGAAGCCGATGTGCGCACATACACGGCTGCCATCTCCGCCTGTGGTGCCGGAAGCAGATGGATGCAAGCTGTGGCTGTTCTGATGGAGCTTGTGCCTGCAGGTCTGCAGCCAGACGTGATTGCATACACCGCTGCCATCCAGTCCTGTGCTCAAGGAGCTCAGTGGCAGCAGGCTTTGTTACTTCTGAATCACATGCCGTCCTGTCGTTTGCATGCAGACCTTTTTGCCTACAACTGTGTCATGAATGCGGGCGTGGAGAGTGCACAGTGGCTGATAGCTACTGGGTTGCTCGAGTCGCTGTCGCGGAGTTCCTTGAAGGGTGATGCCCACACATACAGCATCTGCCTCCGTGCCATTGGGTGCGGAGAGCAGTGGCTCCACTCCTTGGCCCTTGTGCATGCTCTCGGTGATCAGGGGCTCTTGAACACCACGATTCTTAATTCGGTCATCAGCTCCTGCAGCAGCTGCTCGTGGCAAGCAGCTCTGGAGTTTTGGGCCTTACTTGCACGTGCGAATTTACAGCCAGATGAGATCACGCCTGCTACCGTTATTGGGGCATGCGAGAAAGGAGGGAAGTGGGAGCAAGCTGCCGCCTTCCTCCAGCGTATGGATCGAATGGCACTGGAGACCAACATCCGAGCCTGCACTGCGGCGATAGGCTCCTGCAAGCTCGAGGCAGATTCATCCCAAGGGCATGGGATGGCGGCCTCAAGTGCATGGACTTGGGTACCTGCCTTACGGCTGTTGGGCTCACTGGAGCATCTTGGACTGCAGGGCGATGATTTGTCCACCAACTACGTCATCGTGTCATGCACGGCTTCGGGACGATGGCAGGAGGCCCTGGCGATTCCCGTAAGAACCGCGGGTGTGGCCACCTCTGCATGCAATGCGAAACTCGCCGCATGCGCGGAATGGCAGAAGGTGCTCGCTCTGTATGCTACTTCGCTGCGAGCCCAACTGACTCCTGACCTCGTGACGTACAGTACAGCCATCGGTGCTTGCGAGAGAGGGGAGCAGTGGCCGCAGGCTTTGGACTTGCTGGACCAGATGAAGGGCATCCGGCAGGTGGATGCGATGGCGTACACGGCAACCATAGGAGCCTGTGCCGGGGGAGCGCAGTGGCAGCATGCGCTGGCACTGCTTGAAGAAGCAGGCGGTATCCGAGTGAACCCAGACGACATCATGATTGCTTCAGCAGCGACGGCCTGTATCAAGGCCACTCGGTGGGAGCTGGCTCTGGACCTCGTCAATCAAAGAAGCGCAGGAAAGACAACAAGATCCACCGTTTTGAGTGCTTTCCTCAACAATTGAGGGAACTTGCATGCTGGAGGCATGCCGTCGGAACAGAAAATGTCGCAGGGACACGAGCCGCGTGTGTGTTCAATTCAAGCGAGGTTTTCCGAATTCAGTCGAGACCAGCGTGCCCCTCAACCCTAAACCCTTTTCCTCGTCCTCGTCTGCGCGCCCGGAGCGGTGACCTGCAAGGACGAGAAGGCTGATGCTAGCTCCGAAGATCCGCAAGGCTCAGCCGGGGCTTGGGTTTGGGCAGCCTCGGGACTTTTCCCTGCTCTTTCCGCCAGGCGAGGTGGCCGGGAAGCTCCTGGAAGGGTTTGAGGACATGGAGACGGGGCCCCAGAGAAGTGCCGGGACGTGCCGCGGCTCAGTGGAAGTCCTGCCTCGCCGTTAGCAACCGCCGTGCTTTTCTTCTGCATGTCCTCTGTGCTTCAAGGCTGCGTGCAGAATTCGTGAGCAGCATCCCTGAGTTCGTAGTCGTGGTCCTTTGCGACGATGGCAGTACAGAGAACTGCTCCTCAGCTTGTGCCGCTGCTGTCTGTAGCTGTGGCTGGTCGCCAAGCAGCCACGCACCTTCTCACGAGAAGACGTGGAAGCTGCAACGGTTCAGGCTTGCATGCGGTGGCCACGGTATTTGCCGGCACTTCGTTGCGCTTGGCATGGCGCTACGGCACGACAGCTGTGGGCAAGCATCCCAGAAGTTACCCTGGGAGTGTGCGCCGTGCTGGCACGGTCGAGCGACACCTGACGCGGCTGCCAGGTACTCGGCACGCAGAGGATCTAAGGATGCCGCCGTTATCACAGCCCGTGCTGGAGCTTCGTCAAAGCTTCCGCTGTGCACCACCGGGCCTTGTGCAAGCCCTGGCAGACGTACTGGGCCTTCCCCGACAAGCCGAATTGCTGGCCCTGGCCCTCGGCGAAGACGCGGAGGCGGTGCTGACCACCATGGCCCAGCAGCGGGCAGAGGCAGGGCAGTTCTCACATTGCAGGTTTTAGACTCAGACTCCTGTTTGCTGCTTCCCAGGCGATCGCCTCTGGAGACCGTAGCATCGCAGTGGGACCGGATCGACTGCTGGACGCGACCTGGGCTTTAGCAGGAGAAGCTGAGCTTGCCACGAAGCTTTCCGAGATTTTCTCTGCATACCTGATGGAGATTCTGCAGATTGCACGCGTGTCCGTCGCTTTCCAAGAGATGAGCATCCCTGTCGCAGACTGGCGGCATGACTGGGCTGACGCGGTGGTCACGAAAAAGCACGTCGCAGAGCTGTGGGCCGGGTCCGGGCAACTGGGCGTCGGCGTCGGCTTCACGACGCTGGATGCGGTGAGTCCGGAGCTGGCCAAGCGTGCCCGTGCCGAGCTTGAGACCATGGCGGCCCAGGGCGAGCTTTCCGACTTCTCGCAGAGCACTTGCAACCCTGGCTCTCAGCACCTGTGGCTTCGCTTCTCGTCACAGGAGGAGCGGCAGGACCTGCAGCGCCGTGCGCCTGCTCTTTTGGAGCTTGGCGAAGCACTGTCCGGCTTGCCTGGTGCACTCCAGCGCGTAGCACAGGCTGCTGGTATCCATGCACCTGCCATGCGGCTTTTCCCGTCGCTCATGGCAGCAACCTATGGCCCCGGCTCCCACTACGTCCCGCATCAGGACAAATACAGTGGAGGCAGTGCTGGGTTTGAGAACACACGCATGCTCACCATCCTTTGCTACCTGAACCCAGACTGGCAGCCTGGCGATGGTGGTGAACTGAGGGTCCTGGCCACTCGAAAGGAGCCGTCGAATCAGGTGCCCAGTGCGTCGTAACTACGATATACTGGGATGTCCTTCTTAGAATCTTGGGTCCTTCAGTGTGTAGCCTCCTGACCCCTGTGCAGCCTGGACCTGGCAGCCGTGTACCGGAGCTTTTGCGCATCTCTGCAGACCATTCCGAGTCCACCGCATCCACAGCTTGCGACAGCGAGACCTTCGTGGCATGGCCTGATGAAGCGGTTCAAGAGAGAGAGAGAGAGAGAGAGGGAGACCTGATCAAGACATGAATAAGACATTGCGACTCGAGCAATAAGTTTAAGACACGGCGAAACCAGCAATGCCAACGACACCGCAATACCACCATCAGCCACGCGCAGAAGGGCAGGTCCAAGGTAATGCGGTTGTGAGGGGTTGGGGAACCGGGCCAAACACAACCGGGCTGATCTCCAAGCCCAGGTGGACATTCCTCCGCTTTTGGGTCGGATCGTCATGTTTCAGTCGCGAGAGGTCTGGCATGGCATACAAGCATCAAAAGCTGCCCGGCGCTGGGCGGTGACGCTTTGGCTCCTAGCTGGCTCGGACTAGGTCGTAGGGCCTGGAGACGAGCTTCTGAGATACAGGAGCTGCGAAAAGGAGTGAGACCGAAGGCAGCATGCCGTGCCTTCCAAGTTCGTGTATCGGCTTGGTGTCGGGCTCGTAGCAGCATCTGAATGCTATTTGATCGGAGTTTGACAAGAGTGTAAAAGCAGCGTATCTACATGTTCCTAGTATTTTCGTCGAGTTTTCTACCAAGATGAATATGGCATCCTGCTGGCAACCCACAAGCATTCCAATTGCCACCGGCCAGTTTCTGTTCCCATCGCAAGATGTGCAACAACTTTCAGAGCATGTCCCTTTCCAAGAACTACTAGGACTATTTTGAATCGGCTCTTCAAGGAATCTGCCAGCAATCAATACGATTCCAAACTATGACAAAAGCTCTGGACTTGCAGTCGCAACGGTCGTGGAATGGATTAGCTCAAACCCAATCTAGTAGGAGTTGCAAAGCGCGGGAATTGACCAAAACGACACCAACAAAGGCCGACACAGATGCACAGATTCAGTCACCCCCTGTATGTTAGTGTGGGTTCTTTGAAGATCGATTCGATGTTGACATTGGCCGATGTGAGAGCTCCAAGGCTCTACAATATCGCTCAATAAGAACGGCTAGCTACGGTGCAGGTATCGCTTCAGTCTGGTTCATCCACTCCTTTTCGGGCAGGGGCCAGAGAACCGAACCTCCTGACTTACCATCACTTCTTTCGGTTGACAACACGGGGGGGTCCAAACTGCGCCTCCCGACTGCCGTGCCCGCCTTTAGCGATCGCCATGTTGTATACGTATATATATATATATATATGACATATATATATATATATACACCTATTTGTACTTATATTTGTATTTATATAGCATCACATATATAATACACAATAAATAAATAAACAAATAGATAAATAAATAAATAAATAAATATATATATATATATATCACATATATTTATATATATATATATGTATATATGTATATATCACTACTTAAACTTAGGTTATAGTACTATGTTATGTTACATTATACTACATGTTATCATATTACATTCCATAATATTACATGACATTCTGTTTCGTTATATCATATTATAATATACTGCGCTATATTATATGGTTGCATTTTATATAGCTACTTAGACTATATTATAATACCATATCATGTTATATTATATTGCGTTATATGCTGTAATATTTTGTTGTATTATAAAATACTGTATTGCATGATATGTCATATCATATACGATATATTGCAAAATGCAATATCTTATGCTCAGGGGCGACACCGACCAAATCCTGAAAGCCGGGGAGATCAAAGATATCGGCCTGCAGGTCATGTGCCACGATTTGGGCTTCAGGAATAGGGTTCAGGGATAGGGTTTAGGGATTTTAGGGTTTAGGGTTTAGGGATTGGTTCAGGGCTGTTTAGGATATTGTTATTTTGCAGCATCGGGTTTAAGGTTTAGGGTCTAATATTTGCAGCCTTCACGATGACGGTGATGTAGTCACCACTGTCGTGTGTGCGCTTCAAGCAGCCAAAGAGAGAGCTGGACAGGCCACCGCCAAGATCCAGTCGTCCCCGACTCCGCTACTTGCATTGATGCGCCTCTCACAGGCCTCAGAACTGCATCTTTTTCGGTTCAGCCGAGCATGGGCTTCAGTCCTTTGCACCCTGGCAGAATTTCCCGGCTCACGTGGTTGGCTTGTCGGGTCCCAAGAAGAGCTTTCGTGAGAAGAGACGTAGCAAAGACACGAAGCCAGAAGTGGCCACAGGTCACGAATCTCCGTGAAGAAGAGTCTTCGTGTCACCCTCAGCACACATGTCACCGAAGATTTGTGTCTCAACGGCAATCGTCAGCGACTGCAATGTCTTTTGATATCCGATCAAAGACACATTTGCCATAGATGAATCCGGAATGCCTCGGGCGAGTTTCACAAGTTCTCCGCCGTGTTTCGCTGACTGTTAACTGTTAACGATCAGATATCGTTATTTATGTGTGTGTGTGTGCACGCGCGTATCTGCGCAGGTGTGAAGTAATTAGCAGTCACAGCATCCTATGACCGTCGTCCCAATGCTGTTTTGCAGGACATCCTAAGACATAACGGCAGATGACAGGACATGTATTTCAACGGTATGCTGTGGATTGAAACTTCCAGTTGCGGCCCAGTGCCTTGCTTCGATTCTGTGGCGTGGGTAGCAGTACTAGATATTGCAAAGCATGCCAAGGTTCGTCAAGGCTCTGCCTGGACTAATCTGAGGTTCTTGCCACATGTATGTCGTATGTGTATGAAAGGGCTACTTATTGCGCAGTCGTGGACTGCAGAAAGTTGCAAAGTTCTTGCAGCTTTGCCATGAAGCTCGACAACAATGTCTCGTGCTTAAGAGCAGCCGAACGGTACAATCTAATGCTTGTGTTTCTATATATACACATGTACGGAGAATATATACATACATACATACATACATACATACAAACATACATAGTTACTTACATTAAAACTACATTACATTACATGACATTATCTCACATTACATTCCATTACATTCCATTGCATTTCATTACAGTTCATTACATTTTATTACATTTCACTAGATTTCATTACATTTCATTACATTTCTTTACATTTCATTACATTTCATTACGTGTCACATTACATTTCACATTACATTTCATATCATTACATTTCATCTCACCTCATTTCATTCCATTTCATGTGATTTCATTACACTTCTTTACATTGCATTTTCAGTTCATTACAGCTCAGTGCAATACATTACGTTTCATGACAGTTCATTACATTTTATTACATTAGGAAATTTGTAAACCTCTGGCTCCCGTTTCACCGTGCAATAAGAGGTCATTACATTATTTCCTTGAAGTTTTTGCATTGCTTTTGATTTTTGTAATTCCTGAGATTGCAATTTTATCATGAAGCAGTGAGGGCTGCCACATGGTTTGAGCACCATGCCACTGCAACAAGGGACAAGCAGCAGCGCCTGATTTCCCTCCAGGCCTGTAGTTTTTGCCGTAAGGTGATCCTCTTCCGCTTCTTGCTATGGTAGCAAGTCTGACTCCTTGCCTATGGGAGGTTGTTCGCCGTTTTTTTCCCAATACTGAATACTGAGTTGCGTACTTTTGTAGATGATCGTACATGGGCTTTTCCTAGTGCCCATGAGGTTCTTCAAATTCTTCAGGTTTGGAATCTTTTGCAGTTTAAGGAAAATGATGATAAACGCGAATTCTACCAGAAGCGTATTTCGGGTCGTAGGTTCTTTGCCTCGCATGGTGCCCCTTCAAACAAGGTCACGGACAAGCCTATCATGTTAGGCACTGTCTTTCGTGGTGCTTGCCAGCGTCGTCATTGCGACACAGAAAACACTCGCAGTGATGACGTGCTCAGTCTCATTGCTCGTGCCGCATTCTTGGCAATCCCTTGGCAGATGCAGCGCATGGTTGTTGCTGCTGGGCCACTTGCAAAAGCTGGGTTTGGATGGTGCTTGAAGCCTCCCACGCTTTCGGTTTGCCGTAAAGTCCAAATGGCCATTAAGAGAGCTTCGCATGAGCCTCGTTATGCCAGCCCTGATCTTAGAGATGGTTTTAGGGGTCATCGACTGCATTTCGGCTTTCGTGCTCTCACTGCTGCCATTCATACGATGCTGAAACGGTATGGGTTGGAATTTATTAGTCCTTGGCATTGGAAATATAGCATTTTGAACAAGCGTAGTTTTCACTAGAGTTCCAGTGCTGACTCCGCTTTTCATCGGTTGCGTGAAGGCTTCCGTACACATTTCTGGAATGAGTGGCAACGTTCGCAACGTGATGACAATTTGTGCTGTCCTGTCATGGATTACGACTTTCAAGGATGCAATCTCGCACTCAAACAAGTGTCGGGCAGCGCTGATCGTTTTCAGGTTTTGACTGGCGCTTACTGCAATCCTGGTGCCTTTGCTGTAGCCACTCATGGCAATGATATTGTCCGCGTGGCAAGATGGATGCAGGACACACTGCTCATACTTTTTGGGCTTGCCCTAGCATGAGTGACGGCAGACCTCGTCGCCCTGCTGAGGCGCGACAGGCAAGACTTGGGTGGCCTCACGGCCAGCAGCCGTCTTCTTGCTTGGAAGGTGCATGTGAGAAAAGGGCAGTATTGCTCATCGCTACGGCGATGTCACATGATTCTTAGCAGGCAGTGCCGTGCGAGCCTACTGTCTTGCATATCCTTAATGACGATATTTTTCCGAACATTTCCGTTTCCTGCCGTTTTTGGAATGTCTTGCGCATTCCTTGCCAGCGCGTTTCGTCTTCGTGACCTACGCGCTCGATGCGGCGTCTTCACGAGTGGGAGTTTGCCGAGTTCAAGATATGCGTTCGTTACATTTCACATTACATTTCACATTACATTTCACATTACATTTCACATTACATTTCACATTACATTTCACATTACATGTCACATGGCATGTCACTTTACATGTCACATTACATGTCACATTACATTTCACATTACATTTCACGTTACATTTCACATTACATTTCATTACGTTTCATTACATGGCACATTACATGTCACATTACATTTCACATTACACTTCACGTTACACTTCACGTTGCATTTCACGTTACACTTTTCACTACATTTCTCGTTGCATTTCACATTACATTTCACGTTACATTTCACATTACATTCACATTGCATTTCACATTACATTTCACATTACATTTCACATTACATTTCACAATACATGTCACATTACATGTCACATGGCATGTCACTTTACATGTTACATTACATGTTACATTACATTTCACATTACATGTCACATTACATGTCACATTACATGTCACATTACATGTCACATTACATGCCACATTGCA
Organism: Symbiodinium sp. CCMP2456; assembly: GCA_905221635.1. NCBI lineage: Eukaryota > Dinophyceae > Suessiales > Symbiodiniaceae > Symbiodinium > Symbiodinium sp. CCMP2456. The sequence goes on along the minus strand of CAJNDV010025513.1, from coordinate 20,927 downwards.
TGTCACATTACATGTCACATTACATGTCACATTACATTTCACTACCTTTCACTACATTGCATTACAGTTCACAGTAAATTTCACATTACATTTCACATTACATCTCACATTACATTCAACATTACATTTCACATTACACTTCACGTTACACTTCACGTTACATTTCACATTACTTTTCACATTACATTTCATTACATGTCAAATTACATTTCATTACATTTTACATTACATTTCACTGCATGTCACCTCATTTCACTACATTCCACCTCATTTCGTTACATTTCTCTACGTTTCATTTCATTCCTTACAGTTCATTACAGTTCAGTACAGTTCCTTACATTTCGTTGCCTGTCACTACATTTCATTACATCCCGTTACATGTCATTACAGTTCGTTACAGTTTATTACATCTCATCACATTCAGTACATTGTGTGACAGTTCATTACATTTATCACATTTCAATACATGTGGTTGCCGTTCATTACAACTCATTACAGTTCCTGACATTTCTTTTCATTTCTTTACATGTCTCTACAGTTCCTCACATTTCATTTCATTACATTGCATTACATTACGCTACATTACGTTACGTTACATTACGAGTATATATAGTCTTATGTAAGCCGAAAAACTCGCAGACGTTGAGATCGTGCTGCTTTGCTCACCCATAGTATCGCACCCTTGTTTTTTGCCAGCGTCTGTTCCACCGCAATGATGCTTTACCATGCTGTTTACATGACTGCTATCTGGTGAGATACTCCCTATTCTTTCTTGAGGTGCCCAGGGGCGAGAGCTGAGAGAGATGATGCGGGACGGTGCAGAGGTGCAGAAGCTCAGCAGCCAGCTCGAATTTTTCTGTAACTATTCATTCAGCGGTGTACGTTCCGAGGTTGACCCTAGAGCTGAAATTTCACCGGACTCTGCATGGAAGCTGGAGGGGCTCTATTTGCCCGGCGTTGTCCTTGCTGTCTGACTTTTAAATGCCAGGAACACGATGATGAAACGGTTATGGAGGTCAGTGTTGTCTAATAGCTCCAGTGCTTTCGTCGTGCTGTAGACAATTAGATCTTTAGCCGAGATTGCGATGACGTAACCGACAGTGTGCCATCCCGCGAACGAAGCCGCACAACTGTCTAAACACAAGGCCAACCCCCACACCCTGCATAAATCCTGGCCATCAAGATCGAGACCTTTCTAGATCTTCGATGCTTTCCAGGTTTTCAGCATGAACGGGCGCCTCGTTCGACCTGACCACTCGGACCTCTCTCTGTTCCCGCTGGCCCGGCGCCCGGAAGCTGCTGAGGAGTCCTCGCGCTCCATCCTTGAGTGGCCTTCGAGGTTGCATAGCATGCAGCCTGCCAAGTGCATCCTGTGAGCTGCCTGCAGATGGAAACTCTACATCCTTTCTTCGTGGGCGTGGAGAGGCTTGTTCGCCGGGGGCCCAAGTCTCTTGCGTGTTCCGACACTGTCACCTAGCAGTCAATTAATGTTGCGTGTACCAGTCTGTTCTACATCACAAAGCCATGGTGAAATGTGGATACAGTACAGCTTTGCGCGTGCTGAGGCCTTGGTGTCCCCGAGAAAGTGGCATGCGAAATCCTGAAGGCTGGGACCACAACAGCTTCTCCTACAACTTATACTTCAATCACTTCAAGTGGTGCATAGCACATGTGCAGCCTTGTGAGGAAGTGAAAGGCAGTGGCAAAGCAGCTGGCCGTGTGGACTGCGCTTTGTTGTGATGGTGCGTGGCGGTGTGAGTGAGTGGCTCATAGTGGCTCCATATGTGCGAGAAAGTGGTCCTGACCGAGTGTGATGAATGAACATGGACATGTTCCTAGCCCACCGAGCTGGCACATCAGGGGACGTACTTGTGCAGTTGTGCATGTACTTATGCACGTATGCACCTCGATCGCTAGCTAGCTACCATGAACACAAAAATGCTTGGATCGAAACAGACCCCCACATCTGCACGTCAGCTTGAAAGCCTTTGCAGCTGTTCATTCGTGCTGGAGGACGTCAAAGGTTGTGGCATTCCTTGACAGCGGAAAGCGCAGGGACATAGAAGGACAACGAAAATCAACCTGGTGAACGTGGCCTCAGATGGTCGGACATCGGGTGCATTCCCTACGCTCCATGCTTTATGCGGCAGACATGTAGCAACACAAAGCGAACATGCAACCATCCCTCCTTTCAACCCTTCCGAGAAGCAGGCGAGCAACCACGCCAGTGCCGTATTCTGCAGTCTGTCCTCCAGCGCACGGGAATCCGAAAACCGGCCCAACCGGCCCCGTGTAAGCGGCGGGAAGGCGCGAGGTTCTGTCCGTGGGGTCAGCAGAGTTTCACCCACGGAGGCCGTGGGGTGTGAGCCTGCCGGCTGGGGCTCGGAGTAATTCCTGTACTCCCTCATGTCCAGAAAAAGGCAGAAGCAGACATTCTGACAGGAAGTTAGGCCATATGTACATGCATGCCGGCATACCCGAGAGTGCCGTTGGCAAAGCTGCAGGACTGGCGCTCGAAGGCTCTTCCTCCCTCACTGTACTCCGTGATGAAGGCCCGGATTTGGGGCTCTTCGCAAGATCTTGATGCACTACACATCGGATGGTACATGTCACGCAGCAAGTCTATAGGGCTTGGCCGCTGCTGAGGGCACCCTCAGCCCACCGGGCCTACCCCTTGCAAGATTGAGAAATCTGTAGCCTCCACAAGTTGAGAGGCCGGAATCCAGAACGTGACCCTCGATTATTTAATAGAAATAACCAAAATAAAATAACAATAATAATACTAATAACAATAATAATAACTTAAGTAGTAGAATAGATGAAAGAGAAGAAAAGGAACCCAAGCCCCGAAGTGGCCGCAAGAGAGGATCGCGAGACGCAGCGCTGGAGCAGCTCCCTGCGGAGCCTCTTCTTCGGCTTTGGGGGCTCGGCGCCCGGACACCTCCAACCTTTGCAGCTCCCATGGCCCGGCTCTAAACCCTAAACCCTAAGTCCTAAACCCTAAACCCTAAGCCCTAAATCCTAAACCCTAAACCCTAAGCCCTAAACCCTAAACCCTAAGCCCGTCCTGAGCTTTTGAAAGGTTTTGGGGTGATGGCTCCTTGGCCCGGACTCCCGTCCGCCACGTGACAGGTCTGTCGCCCATAAGGCTGCCTCTTTACAACATCGCCTCTTGCATGCATCCAAGGCGGAGGGACGCGGTTTTGTGCGCATTTTCGGTGGCTTATGGGTCGAGTCGAGCCTATGGGAGGCATTCGGACAGGATTATTGCGGCAACCTGATTTTGCGGAGCTGTGAAGCTCTAAAGCTGGAAATGATATACAACAGTAGGACATCTGTGACCCAGTTTGAGAACAGCGTTTGGTTATTGCTTCTTGCTCCAGGGTCCCATTGCCCGTCCTTTGTTCCTGCCTGCTTTCCTTTGCGTTGCAGCAGAGGTCTTCGTCTTTAACCCCGGGGAGGCAGGATCCAAAATCTCCGCGCTGAGGGCTGAGAGTCTGAAGATCCGAAGTCGGCACCCGCAGGTGGCCGAGCTGGTTTTCGCAGCCTCCTTGCTCCAGCAGGCACAGGGCTTCCGTCTTCCTTGCTGTGGTGACTCGGACAGCCTTGGGCAAAGAGTGCAGAGAAGGGAAGTCGTCCACGTTACAGAGACACCTAGAGTTTGATGAACTCCATGTTGTAAGTTATTGCAAGGCCTGATAAGTACAATATGAGCTCACATCCTCCGATGATTATGAACGTCGTGACGATGCCGACTTCCGTGAGTATGGTAACTTTCCTGCATCTTATTCAGATTGTTGTCGCAGATGATTATTGATGATTATTCTATTTTATCTTGCTGCCATGCCTACATGACCGCTCCGCCTGCACGTGTTGCCTTTAGTGCTGTTCTTGCTGCTAGCTGCTGTTTATTGTCCAGTGAGGACGACGGCACATTGAGTGTCAATTTATCTCATGCAGAGTTGAGCCTGCCGGACAATCAAGGGTATTGGCAAGTGTATTACAACCAGGGCTGCTTAGGCATGGTGTTGAATGCGAAAGCAGGTTTTCATATACTTGCACTCTCGTATAGCTGCACGATTCGGGTGCCTGAACTGGGGTTCTGCGGATTTGGTCGCACGAGGCCCTAAGCCCTAGAACCCTAAACTCCTAA
>CAJNDV010025502.1:46100-59201 GCA_905221635.1 Symbiodinium sp. CCMP2456 | reverse complement strand
GGGTTTAGGGTTTAGGGGAGGGTATGTTGGAAGTGCGATCAAATTCATCGTTAGCAGTGCTGGTGTTTTGTTGCTGCTACAAGGGCTGAATGGTTTGATGATTTCGGGCATGTAGCGCCTACTAGGGTGCCTTCGTTCGTTTGCATGACATTCATCAAGCGCAGAGTTGCGGCTTGGCTTCTGGAATTTGCCGGGGCTTTGTCTAGCCTACTTGAGACGGCGACCATCGCAAACTGTAATGTACGGGCCTAAACAACTACCTACATTATTTTGGGGGNNTATGGTATAAATATACCCCGAAACCCTATTCTAATCATTAAGGCCCCTATATTACCGAAGCCTCTGTGGATTCTGGTGGATCCCTCGCCATCGTGGTCGGAGACTTTTGCTCCGAAGCTTTCTCCGTCCAAAGTCCAGGACATGCGCACCGCTTTTCTTGAGCAATACCCGAGCGAGCTTTTGGACCCAGAGTGCATGCCTTCCATTAGGCTCTTGTCGCATGTCTACAAACAGACCTCGAACAAGTACTTTTCCTTTGTTCCTTGGAAGTACAGGATGTCTGTGGAGTTGCACGAAGAACAACAGATATCCAAGCCGCCGAAACGAGCCCGCAGTGAGCTTTCGGACCTTCTTTTTGACGACGTGCCAGTGAGGGAAATCCCCTCCACAGGGAGCATTGGACTGTATCAGTGCCAGCAGGTTCTCAGTTTCCTCCCTAAAATTTGTTGACTAGCAAAGTCCGTGTTACCTTTCATGACCCTGAACCCCTGAATCTCTAAACCCTAAATCCCTAAAACCTAAACCCCTGACCCCCCGAAGCCCTAAACCCTAAACCCCTAAACCCAAAACCCTAGACCCTAAACCCCAAACCCTAAACCCTAATCCCTAAACCCTAAACCCTAAACCCTAAATCACCAAGGGAGCAGGGAGCCTCTAACCCTAAAGCCTGAAACCCATGCGCAGCTCCGGAGAAATACTTTCAGGTCCCAAGACCCTAAGGCTCCATGTACGGTTTAGGGTTTAGGGTTTAGGGTTTAGGGTTTAGGATTTAGATCCCAGAACAGACCCTAAGGCTCCATGTACCCATATAGTAGATACTTAGGCCTTAAAGTACCTGTATAGGGACCCCTTTAAGGCCTAAGTATCTACTATAAAGGTACATGGAGCCTTTGGGAGAAGAGGAGGTGTGGTGCCTGCGTACCTGTGGCCCAAAAGGAACTAAGAAATCCCTAAAAGGGTAGGTCTTTTCGGCTAGAGGTAGGGCATAAGGCGGCTGAGTATGTAGCAGGTAGGTCTTGCGTACGGTTGCTGCAGCGGCCACCATGAGGTTTATATTACAAGTTAAGGGTTTAGGGTTTTGCGTTTGGGGTTTAGGGTTTAGGGAATCCCAGGGATGACTATTCTTGTAGTTCACGTGGGGTTCAGGGGCTGACATGGCCCTGAAGGCAGCGATTTGGGAGGTCCTCTGCTCCCTAATGCAGGCCAAGACTACACCTTTCAGACTTTCTACGGAGGTGCAGGCTTGGTATGACCATCAATTATGAAGCTTATGCAGGACTCTAGGAAGGTTAGGGGGGATACTTGGAGGTTCATGGGTTCTAAGTGGGGTCATAAGTCGGGTAACTATAGTTATAACCCATATTAAGGGACTTATAACCCTACTTATAACTACGCATGAACCTCCAAGTAGGGCAAGGTTGCAACAGGCCCCGGCCTCAGAGTTATTTCCGGACGGGCTTAGGGTTTTGGACTGCGCTTCGGCTCCTATTAGCATGTAGGCTTGGGGGATAAACGTCTCAGTCCCCTAAACCCTAAACCGTTATAAACAGCAAATACACAGCTTATAAATTCAAGCCCCTGCGTTGCAACACTCTGCAATCCCGAAACTCTTGCTTAGCCAATACACCCTATAGGGTGTGTTGGTTAGGGACTTAGGGGTTTAGGGTTAGGGTTTAGGGGTAAATCCTAAACCCTAAACCCTAAACCCTAAACCCTAAACCCTAGACCCTAAACCCTAAACCCTAAACTAAACCCTAAACCCCAAATCGCAGAGATCGAGGTCGGGATTTCGTCACCTCCATCCGGGATTTAGTCTACAACTGCGCCGGGCACCCCAGAGATCTTCTGGTGTAGGGTTTAGGGTTTAGGGTTTAGGGTTTAGGGTTTGCAGGGGTCTTTTTGTGTAATGTAGGGGCCTAATGTTTTACCTATACTATTTTGAGGGTTCCTTATTGTATTCATGGTATTTTATACCCCCAGACCCTAATCTAATTGTTAAGGCCGCTACATTGGGTGTTTTGTGGTTTCGGCGTTTGGGATTTGAGGTCGCTTGGTTTCGAGATTCAGCGTTCCGGTGTGTGGGAGTTAGGATTCGGTGTGTCGGATGGCGTTGAGGGGTTTAGGGGTTTGGGGTTTATTGGGGTTTAGGGTCCAGGGTCTGGGTTTAGTCTGAGGTTTTGGGCTCTGAGAATTCCGGGCCCCTGCAGACTTTTTGGCAGATCGGACTGTGCTTGTCGTAGCTGTTGGGTCCACAGCTTCAAGCAGATGGGTTACCCCTGAACCCTCAAGTCCGAGAAAGATAACATATGCCTAGGCCCCGAACCCTCAACTCCTATATGGCGAGCTATGTACCCTGAGCAGAAGGCAATGGTAAAGGGCAGTTTGTTCGGAGTCTAGGCTAAACCCTCAACCCCTGCACCCTAAACCCTGAACCCCTAAACCCTGAACCCGAACCCCTAAAACCCTAAAGCCCTAAGTTTGATAGCTGCTGCGTGCAATAACCGGCCTGAAAGGAAGTTAACCTTCAGCTTCTGCAGCTTCCACCCTACAGCATACTGTTGATGATAAGAATCCTGCAGTACTTTAAGGACCCTAAACTATGGGAATTATGGTGTATTCCTCATTATGGGTAATGCGGGATTTATGCTATCAATCGGTTGGTGGTATAAATCCTGCATTACCTTAACTATTAAGGACCCTAAACTATGGGAAGTATGGTAAATTCCTGATTCTGGGTGATGCAGATTTATATCCTCAACCATACTAGAGGGACTGAAGACTTGGAATTACAGTCCCCTCCTTTGTTGTTGCTCTCGTTGCATTATATCTTTATCCACAGCCTCGAGAATTCCAGTATTCATGGCCGTGCCCTCGACCGTAAACCCTAATCCCTAAACCGCAACCCTAAACCGCAACCCTAAACCCCAAACCATGAAACCCTAAAACGCAACTCTAAACCCTAAACCCTAAACGGCAACCCTAAACCGTAAACCCTTATAAACCCTAGACCCTAAACCCTAAAACGCAGCTTCGAGTTCAGGGTTTGGTTGGCGCTGGAGCCCTCACTTCATGGGGCGTCAAGGCTTTAAGGATTTATAGCAACAGGTCCCTGAAACTACATGTTTGTCCGAAACCCTAAACCCTAAACCCTACACCCTCAACCCCTAAACCCTATACCCTAAACCCTAAATCCTAAACCCTAAATCCTAAACCCCAGGGTCCCTGAATCTACACGTTTGTCTGAAGCCCTATAAACCCCAATCCCTAAACCGCCTAAACCCTAAACCCCCGGGGGGGGGTCCTGCGGTTTAGCGAAGGTTTCCGGATGAAAGGCTCTAAGTTCTGGGCGTAGAGAACAGGGCTCTGGTCTCTTTTCGGATTGAGGAGGCGTTTTTGCTTTCGTAAGGACCTCACTGATGTAGGGGCCTGAATAGCTAGAATAGGGTTTTGGGGCATATTAAAGTATAATTTATGATAAGGAAACCCCAAAACCCCATTCTAAGTATTAAGGCCTCTACATTACAGGGATTTGAACCCTATGATGATTAGAGTTGCGATTATGTCCATTCTTGTTATTATGTTCGTTATAGCCGTTATTGTGCTTGATATTATTCTTCAGTTGTGTAGTTTGATGTTGCTGTGGTGTACACCCAAAGCTCATTGTCAATGAGCCCGCAATCCCCTAAATATTTCGGGCCTGTTTAGGGCCGTTGCGTCGTGGGGCTTTTAGGGTTAAGACGGTGCGAAGCTAGATCAGCCGAACATATTTGCCAAGTCGAAGTTCTGAGATGAGGGACCTACTCGCAACACCTTGTCTCTACTCCGATTCTTCCAAACCCTGAATCTTTTTTGATACAAGCCCCAAGCACCTAAATGCTGAAACGACCTTCCCTCCCTAGTCTGCCCGAAAGGATGAGATTGAGAAGAGCACTGGCAAGTTCGGAGCTTAGTCCGCCACTCCCATGAAGGGAACGGTTTAGGGTTGAGGGTTTGGGAGTTGTGGGTCTAGGTTCAGGTTTAGGGTTTAGGGTTTAGGGTTTGGGAGTTGAGGGTTCAGGTTCAGGTTCAGGTTTAGGGTTCAGGTTTAGGTTTAGGGTTTGGGAGTTTTGGGTTTAGGTTCAATGTTGTTGGGTGTAGGGGGCTGTGGAGAAGGATTGGGTCCTGTATTATTGTAATCCTGACTCGCAGCGTAGTGTTCCCATCCGGGGAGCAAGCCCTCAAAACAAGAGCTTTGCACCATAAGCCAATATCCCTGGGTCCAAGCCAACGGCAAGCCCGATTCTCTACATAACCCTCTACATCAACATCTCACCCTCGTCCAAAAGGAAAACCTGCACAGCCCTAACCCTTAAGAGACCCTAGACCCTAAACCCTAAACCCTAAACCTAAACCCTAAGACAAGGCCCGAAGACCCCCATTGATGCACAGCCTGAATACGGAAGCCCATATATGGTGTAGGGGTTTAGGGTTTAGGCTTTAGGGTTTAGGGGTTCAGGGTTTAGGGGTTGTAATAGTAGTAGTCCCGCATGGACCTTACATAAATAGAGAATCTTGCCTTCACCCTTATAGACCCGTCTAATGTCTAAAGGAATCCCTTCTGTAAAGGAGCCCTATTCTGGTCAAGGCTCCTAGGTCCTAAACCCTACACCCCCCAACCCTAAACCCTGAACACCCAACCCTAAACACCAAAACCCTAAACCAATTCCCAACCCAAAACCCGAAACCCAAATCCCAAACAACCTAAACCCTAGAACCCCAGACCCCGAACGCCTAAACCCAAATCCCAACAAGCCCAAAACCCGAAGCTCCCAATCCCAAAGACCCTGAACCCTAGACCCCAAAACCCCAAAAGCCTAAGCCCAAATCCCAAAAGCCTAAAACCGAAGCTCCCTATACCCTAAACCCTAAACCCTAAACCCGAAGCTCCCTATACTCCAAAACCCCAAAACCCAAATCCCAGAAACCCCAAACCCGTAGCTCCCTAAACCCTAAACCCTAAACCCTATACTCACCTCGCAACAATCCATCCCAGGCCCTTCTGGACCGGAACGAAGAGGCGGCCCATCGAGGCGCTAGAAGTTTGAAGGGCTTAAGGTTAGGGTTTAGGGTTTAGGGTTTAGGGTTTAGGGTTTAGGGTTTCAGGGTCTAGGATTTCTTGTTGGTTATGGTTTAGGGGTTAGGGCTGAGGGTGTCTACAGGGTTTAGGGTTTAGGGGCTAGGGCTTAGGGTGTCTACCGAGTTTAGGGTATCGTGTTATCTTGTTGTTTGCTCTGAGTTTAGGTTTACTTGGAGGTTCCTGGGTAGAACTACAGTTGTAACCCACATTAGGGGACTTATACGCTATTCAAAACTACCCATGAATCTCCATGTACAGGGTCCAGGGGGTCAGGGTTGAGGGTATCTAGGTTTACACGAGGTCATGAAAGGTAGAGTATAGTATATAGTGGGCCTTGCTGGGTGTACTTGTCGTTTCTGGCCAAGTTGCCCGGAAAGTGGGTTGGTGCCTCTTCAACCCTAAACCCTAAACCCTCAGGGTGCCTCTTCCCAGACATGTCCCAGCACTGGGATGCACTTCATAGCCTCAGGGCCTTCTGGGTCCAGGATCTCGATCTTGAACGTCGGAGTATTTGGGAAGAGTTTTGGTTTTTTGGTTACTATAAGCTGTAAGAAGCAGCTGGCCTGGACTTTTTGGGAAAGGTGCCCAGTTCAGTGCAGTGAGCTTCAAAACAAGCTCCCGTCCCAGAGCTCTTGTACATGCCTGCATGGCCTGAAAACTATAAACCCTAAACCCTACCTGGATTTTAAAAGAACCCACCCTTTTAGGGCTCCTTGTTATAGTTTCTTTATATAAGGTCCTCAAAACAGTAGGTTCTTTAGGGTTAAGGTAAACCCTAAGAATCCCTAGCAACGTTGCCTGCCCTCCAGAAAGGTGAAAGCCTGTAGGCTCTGGGTCTGTTTGCGCACGAAGATGAAAAGACAGACGGGCACATTGTCTTATAAGTCTTGCCTTATTATAGATATCGTATATTGGACCTCAAAACCCTATTTGAATTATTAAGGCCCCTACATTATACATGCACGTTTGCTGCAAGTGTAGGTTTAAGTAACATTGAGGTTTTACGGATCAGGCGTTTGGAGGTTCGGGTTGTTCCTGAGGCGTAGTGTCTGTTACAACTTCCGATACCTTATGGTACCTCTAGACCTGCAAGCTAAGGTCTTCGAGGGGAGATTCTGTCGGACTAGTTGGCTTCGGGTTCCGCGCAGTTTTTTGTGAGATTTCGGGTGCAGAGATTAAGGTTCTAGGTTCAGGCTTTGGAGATTAGGAAGAGCACCCACGGACCCGAAACTTTGAACCTTCAACCCTCAATAAACCACCCTGTTAAACACTCCCAAAACCCCTAAACCGATACCTGATTCTGTACCCCACCCTTGACTGTACAGGCACCAGTAAGACCCCTAAACCCTTTCAGCCCTGAGCCCTAAAACCGAAAACTCCATAAGCCCTAAACCCTCAACTTCATAAGCCCTCGATCAACTTCTACCCTAAACCCCTAACCCCTAAACNNTAAACCCTAAACCCTAAACCTCTGTGACTCCAGGCGAAGTGGGACGCTTCAGCCCCGCCGGCAGAAGCTCTCGAGTGGGGAGCTCAGATGCGATTTTTGGGCTTATCAGTTTAGGGGTTTAACTAGGTTGGTTTTTGGGACATTTTTTATTTTCCCTATTTGGGTTTATAAGGGGCCCTTTATATAAATATTTTTCAGAGGGTTTAAAGGCCAACCCAGTTGAGGGTTTAGGGGTTTAGAGTTCAGGGGTTTGGGGTTTATAAGTTTAGTGGTTTACGGATTTAGGGTTTAGAGTTTAGGGGTTTGGGGTTTAAGGGTCTCGGGGTTTAAGGGTTTCGGGGTTTAAGGGTTTAGGGTTCATGGGTTTAAGGGCTTTGGGTTGATACGTTTGGGGGTGCAAGGGTTTCGAGTTTATTGGGTATAGGGGCTTAAGGTTTACAAGGTTAAGGATTTAGGGTTTATTGTTCAGGGGTTTAGGGTTTGTAAGTTTAGAGGTTTAGGGTTTATAGATAGGAAGTTTAGGGGGTTAAGGGTTTAGGGGTTTAGGGGTTTAGGCGTTTAAGGGTTTTGGGTTTATAACTTCAGGGTTTAGAGTTTAGGGTTTCTAACTTTAGTGGTTTAAGGGTTTAGGGCATAGAGTTTAGGGGTATCGGGTTTACAAGTGTAGGGGTTTAGGGTATATAGGTTTAGGCAGCGTTTAGGGTTTAGGGTTTACCTGTTTAGGGTTTGGGCGTTTAGAGTTTGGGTTTCATGGTTCCTGGGAGTGTTGCTGTAATGGACCGGTATGGGTTTCTAAGACTTCCTGAAGGGCATCCAGGTTTAGGGTTTAGGGTTTAGGGTCCAGGGTTTAGGGTTTAGGGTCCAGGGTTTAGGGTTTAGGGGAGGTTTAGGGGCAAACAGTTTAGCGGTTTAGGACTTCACTTTATAGGAGATGTTAGGGCTGTTAGGATTGCTTGTTCCAATCACGATTATTCTATCTAAGACCCGAAACGCGTTAGGTCTCGGAGAATTGTGCCTTAAAGGGGGCCCTGATGTAGATAACTACCCATGTATGTTTAGGCCTTTGGGGTTTATAGGGTTTAGGTTGCAGGGTTTGGGGACTTAGGCTTCAAGCATGTGCCTGGGTCGTCTCCGTATTTCAGGCTGGGTGCACTAGTATACCTGTGGAGATGGAGTTTTAGCATTGATGGCTTGCTGAAGTCTCCAGCCAGGTATCTATATGCTACAGCGAACTGCTACGCCTTCATGTGGAAGGCGTGGTGCAGTCGTCCTTCCTCACCCCTCGTTCCTTGTGTTTTCGCTTCATGGTTGTATGCATATGCGTATACATATATCTGTGTACATACAACTTTCCTCTTTCTGCCTCTCTTACATGCGATATCTCTGTTTGCACGTTTATGTCTGCTCATCATTCACGCGGTTCAACAGCAAGGCTAATTGCTGTAGATTGATCGGTCGAGTCATTTTCAGTGCTCTGATTTACGAGTTTCAGTATGTCTGCATATGGCCTGTCTGGATGAACACATTTTTGGTTCATGCCTCGTGCTGCCAGCTTGCCATGTTCCACAACCACAGCTGCTTTCCAGGGAGCCCACTACCCGTTTCTTCCCTGCCGGTACAGGCTTTTACGAGCTAAGCAACAAGCCTTATTTAAGGAGTGTTGGGGACTGTGCCCTAAACCCCTAAACCGCAACGGGTCTGCGGGTCGGGATGTCTTGAAGTTGGGGCTATTTCAGCTCTCAGATTTCGGACGTCGAGACCTTCAACCCTGACCTACCCAACCCGAAATCTAAACACTAATTATATCTGTTGTTGGGCTTAGGGTTGAGTTGCTTTTGAGGTGAGGTGTGCAGCATGGAGATGCTTAGGCTCACAGATCCAAGATCTGAGTGTCTCAGGGTTCTTTAGATCTGGTAAACCCCTAAACCCTGCACGGTTCAGGGTTTGTGGCTAAAAACTCTAAAACCCTGAGCTGCAAGCTTAAAAACCCCGCAAACTCTTTAAAGCCCTCAGATGCTAAACCCCTACAAGGTTGCATGCTTTGGGCGTGGGGTTGTCGGCCACATTGGGACACACTGCAGTTGGACCATGTACTCAATGTACTTCTACTCATAGGCCCCATAGTAGTTCCTTTTTGGGGATTACCTAATAGGACCCTAAATATAAGCCACAAAAAGGAGCTACCATGGGGCCTATGAGTAGGCTTATTGTGTTTAGGGTTTTGCTCTGGAGGCTCTTGGGTTCTTAGGCCCCGGGGTGGACAATGACAATGACATCTCACATATGCTCTGTCTCCCTACCCATAGGCCCCGTAGTAGTTCCTTTTTTTGGGCTTCTATTTAGGATCCTATTCGGTAATCCCAAAAAAAGGAACTACTATGGGGCCTATGGCTACATCCTGTAGACTTTGGCTTTAAAGCTCCTGCGATTTGGTACTCGAAGCTCTCCGTAGATGTCTCGCAAGCCCCTCACTTCCACCTTTTCACCAAGGCCTAGACCCGACACTAAACCCTAAACCCCTAAACCCCTAAACCCCTAAACCCTGAACCCTAAGCCCTAAACCCTAAACCCTAAACTTTAACCCCTAAGCCCTAAACCCTAAACCCTAAACCCTAAGCCCGTAAAACTTAACCCCTAAACCGCCACGGCCCTGAGACCCGTAGCGCGCACCCCGAAGCCCGTATGTCTCCCAGTGGGCCTTGTTCCCCTTGTTGAAGTCTTAAGGTTCCTTATAAAGGTGCCCAACACCAAAACAGTGAGCCCTTTTATCCTAGGTTGCTGGGCATCCTCAACCCTAAACTCTAAACCCCTAAAAATTAAAAAAATTTTAAACCCCTGAACCCCTAAACCCCTAAACCCTAACCCTGAACCCCTCAACCCTAAACCCTACACCCCTAAACCCCAACACCCTAAATCCCAAAACCCTAAACCCTAAACCCCTAAACCCCAAAACCCTAAACCCTAAACCCCAAAACCCTAAATCCCAAAACCCTAACCCTAAACCCCTCAACCCTATCCCTTAAAGCCCGAATCCTCGGCTCCATCAGGTACCCTTCGTCAGGAACCGCTTGGAGTTTCAGAAGCGCGTGGTGCAGCTGAACCTGCAGGCAGCGAGCTTACGGATTTAGGGTTTAGGGGTTTAGGGTTTAGGGGTTTAGGGTTTAGGGTTTATGGGGAGGTGAGATGGGGGGCAATCTAGAAGCCTGAATAATTCCCTACATTATTCCCTAGGGCCTCTTACTATATTTATGCCATGAAGGAGCCCAAAACCTTATTCTGCTGATTAAGCCTCTTGCATTAAACCCTTATAGTATCCCTTATAGGAACCCTTAGAAGGAACCCTATTCAAACTAGTAAGGCCGCTACACCTTAAACCCTTATAGTAGCCCTTATAGAACCCTTTCAGGAACTCTTTAAAGCAACCCCCCAAAACCCTATTCTAGTGAGTAAGGCCTCTACCTTAAGAACCCAAAACCTACTTTTTTGTAGGGTCCCTATAAATCCCATATTAGGGTTTATAATAAGAACCTACAAAAAAGTGGGTTTGGGGTTCTTAAGGTACATTGACGGTTCAGGAATTCTTAGCTTCAGGAGCTCGCATCCAGGACGAGGTGAGGTCGCGAGAGCTGCCGCCGGCACGGTCTTCTCGTTTTGTAGGTCCCGAAAGCTATACTACTGCTGATGATATTAATCCTGCATCACTTTAATGCAAGATTCGTATCATCAACCGTAAAGCCGTTTTAGAAGCCTCTCTACGGAACTTTTAGGGCTTTTCGGGTTGAGGCTTCGAGGGGGATGGCAGGGTTTTGAGGTTTAGGGCTTTGGGGCTTTTCGGGTTTAGGCTTCGGGTGTTTAGGGTATAGGGCAAAGGCCCCATACCCTCAGAGATTTAGGGGTTTGGGGTTGTTGGGGTTTGGATTTTTGGGTTTAGGGTTTAGGGTTTGGGGTTTTGGGGGTTTGGGTTTAGGTTTGGCTTGACGAACTCCGCCCACATCTTGAACCGAAATATTGGTTGTTCTTCGGTGATCCCAAAATCCTAAATCCCCAAAGCCTGATCCAGAAAGCCGCATGTTGATAGACACAAAAACTTCCCGAAGCCCTCATCCCCAAACGAGACTCGTTTAAACCAACATGCTTTTGAACCAGGTGCCTGCATGGGCTCCGCCTTCCGATAAGAAGGTCGAGACCGAGGCCAAGCGGCAGGGTTCGGTTTAAAAGCTTCTTTAGGGCTTGTCCCCCTTTAATTCAACAGCAAGGGTTTCTTCAGGGTTCTTAAAAGTCTTTTTGTGTTGTATTATATGGTTAGTAAGAGTAGGGGTAGGAGTGGTGGCAGCAGCAGCAGCAGCAGCAGCAGCAGCAGCAGCAGCAGCAGCAGCAGCAGCATCAGTAGAAGCAGTGGCAGTGGTAGTGACTGGTAGTGGTAGCGGAGCTGATGCTGAAGAGACTTTGGAGGAAGACGACGGCCAACATATGGTGTTAGTTTAGCGCGAAAACGATCAGGACAGCCAGTAGACCCTAAACCCTAAACCCTAAACCCTTCTTACAGCCTGCACTCCGAGCACTGCCCCTCGTCAAACCCGAACCTATTCTCGACATCATGCAAAACGAGGAGGACGATGGGGACAAAGTGGACCCTGCTGCAATTGAGGCTTTGAAGGCTGGAATCTGGGAATTATGGTTATTATTATTATTATTAGTAGTAGTCGTAGTAGTAGTAGGAGGAGGAGGAGTAGGAGGAGGGTTCCGGTGTTTCGTGTTTCTTTCTGTTGCTGCTTCTGTTCGACATCATTGGGCACTGCTGTAGGGCATTGTGTGGTTTAAGGTTCAGGGAACGGGGTTTTAGCGTTCAGGGAACAGGGTTTAGGGTTCAGGGAACAGGGAACCAGGGTTTAGGGTTTAGGGTTCAGGGAACAGGGTTTGCGATCAAATCTCCAGGGGGTTTGTCAACATTGATCCGGTTGCCTGCATGAGTCAATCTGGAAGTCACTCTCCAAATAGTCAAGGAGCCCCGTCCCCAGAAGTACATCATGGTTTGAATGCTAAAAGAAATACAGGAGCCCTGTCTAAACCTAAACCCTAAACCCTAAACCCTAAACCCTCAACCCTCAACCCTCAACCCTCAGCCCTCAGCCCTCAACCCCAACTCAGCCCCAAAGCCCCAGACCGGTAGTTCGCAGAACTTGAGTTCAGACCTGATCATCCTAAGTCGGCCTTGACTCCACGGGCCCATGTGGGAGTTTCCGACCATTAGGGGTACCTTATTTTGGGGTCCTTAATAATAAGGATCCGAATTTTTTAGGGTACTATATTAGGGTCCCCTATTTTCGGAAACCCCCCACGTGTCCAAAGAGTACATACCTTGGCCTTACAGCAGTCCATATCTGAGCACTTTAAGCTTGAGGTCAAAGTACATATGGTAAACGCTAGACTCATTCCTGATTGGCACCATTAGACAACCCGCAGAAAGCTGTAAGCCCGAAACGCCAAACAGGCAGAATCCTAAACCCTAATTCAACCCTACACCGCATATCCAATACCAAAGAATCTTCAGGGATCATATTCCTGGGGCGCCCCAGACTATTTTCGATGGCGAAACCAGCGAGTCCACCAGTTCCCAGCACCGTAACGTCTTCGACAAGCGGTTCTATGAGGGCTCTTAGACTGTAGTGTCTGGGTTTAAGAGCTCTACAAGAGTTCTTTCATGAGGTTCTATAGCGGTTTTATTGAGGGTTCTGTACGTGGTGTGTGGGATGTAGTTGGTGACCTGAAAGTAGTCCTTACATCGCTATCTTGGGGCCAAAACATATCATTTTGGCCCTAAGCCCTAAACCCCTAAACCCTAACCCTAAAGACCTAAACCCTAAACCCTAACGCCTTAGGGATTAGTTGGGGGAGTATATTACATTTATGATCCTCCCCCTGTTGCACCCAAACAAAATGGTCCCCGGAGCCCGGCTGTCCAACCCAGCAAGGCCTCAAGAGCCCGAGCTCTGAACCGTAATGGAGGGGCCTTAAGAATTGGAATAGGGTTCCTTTAAAGAGTAAGAATAGGGTTTTGGGGGGTTGCTTTAAAGAGTTCCCTAAAGGGTTCTATAAGGGCTACTATAAGGGTTTGGGGTTTAGGGGCCTTAATAATTGGAACAGGGTTCCTTTAAACTAAAGGGTTCCTATACGGGTTATTATAAGGGTTCTATAAGGGTTTAATATAGGGGCTTATAGGGTTTTGGGGGCCCATTATACTATAATCATGATAAGG
>CAJNDV010025502.1:27586-42760 GCA_905221635.1 Symbiodinium sp. CCMP2456 | reverse complement strand
ATTGGTCTGGATTAAGGTTCATGCTTCTGGGGTCTAGGATATTTTGAGGGTTCAGGGTCTAGGGTTGGGGTTTAGCAATGATTGGTCTTGATTAGGGTTTATGCTTATGGGGTCTAGGACTTTGGGGTTTAGTGCTTAGGGGGTTAAGGTCCGAGGGGTTGGGACCCTTTAGGTGCTCGGGTTTGCAGCTTCGCGTCTCAATTGGGGCACATCCAGCTCAATTACAGCCCTCCCTAAACCCCTAAGCCCTAAACCCTAGACCCTAAACCCTGAACCCCAATCCGTAGACCTCAACCCTAAACCGGAACGGGCTGATTCGGAACGCTCCAGGTCTTTGGTGGGCTAGCAATGCAGACAAACACACAGACAAAGACAGAAACGTATCCTCACACATGTTTATTGAACGGTTCCCTCAGGGTCCAAGCAGTCCTTATTTAGGGTTTTAGGTACCCAAAAAGGCCCCAAAGTCCTTAAATAATGGGTACTTGGACCCTTAGGGGTTTTTGTAATGTAGACTATTGTATTAGATTGTACCAGTAAGGGCCGCTGAAGTGAGACACTCTGGCATGATCGGCCACCGGGGCAAAGAACAATGCCCTATATTAACTTAGGAGCCCAATAGGTAAACTTTCAACTTTTTTGGTATATTAAACCCCTACGAAAAGAAAAGTTTAAACTTTTTTGGGCCAGGGTATTGGGCTTAAAGGTTAATTGCCCCCCCCCCCCAATGTCTAACCCCTGTGTTGGATTGATGTCTGGAGGTCGGCGTGAGGTGTGGAATTGTCTGTCGCAGGGTTGTGAGCAAGCAGTCACCATCATTTCGTAGAGAAATAAGGTAAAGGTTTTGGTATAGTCTGGCTTATAATCATACCATGACCTGCAGTGGTATACAGTACTATTCCTACTTGTTTAGGAATTTAGACAAATACTTCACCACTAACAGTGGCCGCATACCGTAGTTGTACCTACATTCAGGTCCCTGTATATGCTTTGTTTTAGTTTACCATAGCTACCGCGCGTGCTCCCAAGCCAAGAAATATTCGGCAGAATCATCGACATAATGATGTTGATATGTGTAGCACTGGTCATTCCAATGCTCGTGACTACTGGTTGGGTGGGGTTCGCTTCGGAGAGTCCTGACCGTCCTATGAACAGGGTTTAGGATTCACAGCCGTCTACGCCTCAGGCCCAACAATGAGGTTGAAGGTTTTATCAGACCAAACCCTTAACCTTTGAACCCCGAACCCTAAGCCTTACACCCTGAGCCCAAAACCCTGAGCCCTAAACCCTGAACTCTAAACCCAAAGCCCTGAACCCTGATCCCTTTTAACCCTAAACCCCTAAACCTTAAGCTGGCGGCGCCGCACAAGGCCTGCCGACGAGAAGACTGAGGTGCCTCCTCGCCATCGCGGATCATGCGCGCTCGGCATGATCCTGTGCCAGTCTTCTAGGTGGAGATCTTCACACCGAAGATCCAGTTAGTCGCACTTGGAGGTTCGTTGGTAGCTGTTAGCGGAGCTATGCGTCCCCTAATATGGGTTATAACTATAGCTGTCTTACTTAAAAAACTCCACTTGTATCTACCCATGAACCTCCAAGCAGGGGCGACCTCGCGAGTAGCACCGCACCTGCAGCTCGACACAGTCTGACTCTAAACCCTAAACCCTAAATCCTAAAACCCTAAACCCCTAAACCGACTGCCCTTCAAAACAAAGATGTGCGATCCACGACCCTCAACCTGCTGTGCAGGGCTCAGAAGTTCTGTAGTTCGACTGTTGGGCTTTAGGGTTTAGGGTTTAGGGTTTGGGGTTTAGGGTTTAGGGTTTGTAATCTCAGTCTTACTTAGGGCTTACCTGTTCATCATAAATCAGGATCTTCAAAAAGGTAGGTTTCTTAGGGTCCAGGTAGGCTCGCCCGTGTTCCTCGCCACCTGGCTTCATACCTTGGCCAGGGACGGTTTAGGGTTCCGGGTTTGTTTTTATTTGGGTTGTTTGGCTTATAAGTTTAGTAACGGAGAGTGTTTTCGGGCTGATGCTTTGCCGAGGTCAAGGTGACGGCCGGACGAATCATCCCTGCCTTGGCTATGGCCTCGGCAGACAGGTTTAATGTAGGAGCCTCATTAATTGGAATGGGGTTTTGGGGGTTCCTTATTATAATTATAGTATAATGGGCCCCAAAACCCTATTCTATTTATTTAGGCCCCTATATCAGGGTGTAAGCTGCAGGCTTTGATTGTTAAGATGCTTGTACCAGTCAGCTGCGAGCTTGGTCTTAGAAGTAATGGTAATTTGAGTCAGCAATTGCAGGGTTTAGGGTTTAGGGTTTAGGGTTTATAGGACCCTAAACCCTAAACCCTAAACCCTAAACCCTCCCTAAACCGTAAACCCTAAACCCTAAGTTCTGGGTTTTGGGTTTAGGGCCCTGGGTCGGAAACCTGCAGCTTGAGCTTGAGCCGCCCAAAAAATCTCTAGCAGTGCTGGCTACAGACCCGCTTCTAATCCCCAGCCCACAGCTCGGAGTCCTCCCTAAACCCTAAACCCTAAACCCTAAACCCTAAACCCTGAACCCTAAACCCTAAACCCTAAACCCTAAACCGTGCCCTAACTTCGGAGGCGACCACGACTGCCATGATCTGCGGGCTGGTTGACATGGAGTTCCTCAAGATTGTTCTCGGGACCGGCGACAGATCTTCGGGCGACGTTTTAGGAGTCCCATAATCTGCACTTCAGCCTCATAGCATCACATAGAAACCTTGAATCCAGCACCCCCAGCTCTGCACACATTGCCTTGTAGCGCGGGGCCGCAGTTCTGAGGGGCATGGGGGTTGGCTGCGGTTGCCAAGTTGCTTAGTGGTACCTTGTTCCCACAACGTGCCACAACAAAGCCAGCATAAGACACGGAAAAGCCAGAAAATAAAATACAAGTCACCTTTCGTCGCGAGGATGCACCGAGAGGAAGGAGCTTTGGACAAGTTCTACAATGCGAATGTGAACCTGGCGACGGGCCTCCAGGCAGTGGAGTGTGTGTTTAAGTCGAGGAGCCGAGGAGTTTAGGAAGGTTCAGTTTTTGTTGGGGTTTAGGGTTTGGGGTTGAGGGTTTAGGGGATTTAGGGGGTTTAGGGTTTTGCAGCTTCGGGGTTCAATCTAAGGACTTTAGGAGGGACCCCTAATCGGGACCCTTAATCCCATTACATTAAATAATCATTGTAGATTCCTACATACCCCTTATATAGCCAGGTAGTCTCCATATTAACCCCAATAACCTACAAGGGTCCCTATTAGGGGTCCCTCCTAAAGCCCTTAGATTCAAGGATTTCAGGCAGTTCGGTGCTATCGATGCTAGGGCCAGGGGAAAGGGAAGTACTTCTACAGTACAGTCTTCGCGTAAAGCGCTCATCAGCGCATTGTTGGGTAGACCCAATCTCCACAGCATAGCACCATCTAAGCACCTCAATCCCCGGTGCTGTCACCTTGTAGATTGTAGACTTACTTGGAGGTTCATGGTTAGTTATCAGCAGGGTTATAAGTCCTTTATTATGGGCTATAACTGGAGTTACCCTAATTATATGCGGCCTTGAAACTACCCATAAACCTTCAAGTATAGAATCCTTACAGCCCTTAACCCTCGTTAGGTGTTCAACCGGGTCTCCCAGTTTGCCCTTTTTCCCTTTGAGGTCTTCGGTTCCTTACTACCAAAAAGGGAGCCCTTTTTAGTCTTGGGTTACTAATAAGCATCCTCGAACCACAACCCTAAACCCTAACCTCGAAGCCCTAGACCCTAAACCCTAGGCCCTCAACCCTAAACCCTAACCTCTAAGCCCTCAGCCCTTATCCCTAACCACTAAAACCTAAACCCTGAACCCTAAACCCTAAACCCGAACCCCTAAACCCTAGACCCTAAACCCTAAACTCCCGATGAACCCTAAATTCCACCAAAAAAGCAGGCGATGAACGTGTTCCGACCGGAGTGCGGCTCTCTGTCGGATCGATTCTTTAACTGGGCTTTGGAGTACCGTGCTTTAATCCTTTTTTGGGATGTTTCCCAAAGGAACCATTATGAAATAAAAGCCTATACTTGTTTTCTCCCTGGTTACTTTAACGCCCAGTTAAAACGTAGGGCTTAGGGATCTCTGCACACCGAAATCCAAGGAAAGCGGGCAAAAATCCTCTGGGTTCCCTACATAGTCTCCTAGGAGTTCCTTATTATGCTTGCAAATATTTGTAGCAAAGCTTAGGGTCTAGGGTTTAGGGGTTTAGGGCTTAGGACAAATAGTGGGCCCTTCCCCTTTTTTAAGTCTTAAGCTCCTTCTGAAGGTCTGCAATACCAACCAGGGAGCCTTTGTCGGGCATTCTAGTACAACATACGTACGCCCAAAGCCCGTTCAATTCATTAAGGGCCCCGCAGCATTAAGCGTTATTATATTGTCGATGAATCCCCGACAGCTTCTGTGTTCATGGGATGTGGCAGTAGCCTTACCCCTCCCAACACCCATCATTATTTTCGGCGCTTGTATTGGAGCTTTGTCTTAAGTGTCGGGGAGTAGGGCTGTAGGTGATTGGTGATTTCCAGGTCTTTGGATGTTTGGTTCAACTAATGGAATTGTCTCTTCTATTTATCGTACAGATGGCTGACCTATGTTTCATCAGCTCTCTCTCGTATTGTGCTGATAAGGT
This sequence comes from Symbiodinium sp. CCMP2456, assembly GCA_905221635.1. Classification (NCBI taxonomy): domain Eukaryota; class Dinophyceae; order Suessiales; family Symbiodiniaceae; genus Symbiodinium; species Symbiodinium sp. CCMP2456. The sequence continues at coordinate 38,087 of CAJNDV010025502.1, read as the reverse complement.
GTGCAAAGGGTGCAACCTTCGAGCCTTGAGTCAAGTATTTGTTCTTGTACTTCCATCTCCAGTACGTCTACATAACCCTTCTATAGTAGGGGAATATACGTTAGCTCCAGCTTTAGATCGCGACAAGAGTCGCCCATGATGGAAGAGAACTATAGTCTTCTTGCCCATGGTGTTGGTCGCTCTGAGCGCAGCATAATCGAACAGGCATACTTGCACAATGTCTTAACTCAGGCCTATACCCCGAACCGTAAACCACCAGCTGGATTTTTCTCGCTTTCTCCGTTCTAAGCTTCCTACGACCCCTGACACGGAAACCTATAGACCCCAAACCGTTCGTTGACAGTGCCCGCCCCTGATAGCAAGGCCGGCCATCGTTCGAAAGACGGAGCTGCCAGCACTGGACCCAGTCTTCTACTATACGGGCCGTGCTAGCCAGAATGAGTATACTACCCTAAACCCTAAACCCTAAACCCTAAACCCTAAACTAAACTACACATATTTGCAAACATAAGGAACTCCTAGGAATCTAAGCCCTCGGTCCTGAACCCCTAAATCCCCTATAGACCCTAAGCCTAAAGCTTTAGCAACCTTTGAGGCTCCTAATTTAGCAGGGCCCGTCTGCCACGACTCAGCGCTCGATGATCACAGCTGCATCGCTTCTCTTTTTTCTGAGTTCAGGTCTTCGGGTTGCGGGGTTTAGGGTTTTGGGTTGAGGGTTCAGGGGTTTAGGGTTTTGGGTCGAGGGTTCAAGGTCTTGCTGCGGCAGGAAGCATCGCATACCCCTAAACCCTAAACCCTAAACCGTCTTCATCAAGTTCCTAAGTCTGAGCCAAAGCGCTGAACCCTAATCCCTATTTAGGGTTTAGGTTTTAGGGTCCTAAACCCTAGACCCTACACCCTAAACCCTAACCCCACAAGGGTTCGCGTGCAGCATACACGTTGCTTGGGGCTTAGACGGGGTTCCTGTAAATTGAAGGTACTGCATGGTGTCGAGACCCTAAACCCTAAACCCTAAACCCTAAACCTAAAACCCGCTGAGGAAAAGGGCCTAAAAAAAAGAAAACCCACACCCTAAACCTAAAACCTAAACCCTGAACCTACAACCTAATCACTAAATCCTAAGATTCGTCAAACCAAGCCCTGAGGTTCACTGCAAGAAAAGTAGAACCCCAAACCCTAAGCCCTAGACCATGTATAAACTCTAGATCCTAAACCCTGCAGTGTGTGGCTGATGCTCTTGAGCTCGAGGCCAGACGTGACTTCGCAGCCATGCCTTAAGCCCTATTTCCTAGACCCTAATTAGTTCCTAAGCCCTAAGCCCTTAAAGCCTAAACCCTAAACCCTAATCCCTAAACCCTAAACCCGAATTCCTTTCTGAACCCCATGCCCCTAAACCCTGGAAAGCTGAACCTTAGACCCCGAAGAGCTCGTTGGAAGGTTTGTATTCAAGGTTTAGGGTTTAGGGATTGGGGTTTTGGGGTTCAGGATTTAAGGTTCAGGGTTTAGGGTTCAAGGTTCAGGGTTTAGAGTTTGGGTACAGAGGGTTGGGGGGTTGGGGCAGAGTCCGAGGTCCGAACCAGAACCTTAAACCCATTGGTCCCATGAGCCTTGAAACCCTGAATCTAAGGTTGAACCCATGGGCCCCTAACATGGGCCCTTAGGGGATTCTAGGGTCCCTGAAGGGTATATATAGGGTATATAGTAGGTATGTTAGGGTCCCAGGGTTAAGGCCCATACTAGCGCCCATGGGTTCTACCTACCTTAGATTGAAACCCTGAACCTGAAACACAAATCGCTAGCCTGTTCTCTGAACCTCACCAACTCCCTGAAGTCGGGCAGGTAACCCTCATGTATTTTTTTGTGCTACGGCACCCTAAACCCCAAGCCCTGATCTAAACCTTCGAAGACTTGAAAACACCCAACTTTTAGAGCCCTTTGAGCATCAGTTACCCGGGAAAGAAACCCTAAAACCATAAATCCCTAGACCCTAAACCCTAAACCCTATTAGGCCCTAAACCCTATTAGGCCCTAAACCCTAAACCCGAAAAGACCTGCTAAAGCCCTCCGTGCGGGCGGTCTCAGGGATCAGTTGCTGAGTTCACCTCGTGGGACAAGGCAGCTTTTAGGGTTTAGGGTTTAGGGTTTAGGGGTTTAGGGTTTAGGGTTTAGGGGTTTAGGGCTTATAGGTTTAGGGTTTAGGGTTCAACGTTCGGGATCTTAGGGTGTTGGGAGCTTCAACAACAAACCCTACTTGGAGGTTCATGGGTAGTTATAGGTAGGGATAGAAGTAGGGTAACTATAAATCTAACTCATATTAGGGGACTTATAACCCCAATAATAACTACCCATGAACCTCCAAGTAAACCCCAAACCCTAAACAAGCGCCACGGGTTTGCGAGTTTGGGAAGGGATAAGGGTTCTGGGTCGTCTGCGGCATGTCAGGGGACTTGTGAGTGAGCAGCAGGCTTTAGAGGACCCTAAGCCCTGAACCTGAACCCTGAACCCTGCCTATAGTCTCCATTGTAGTTCAATTTTTTTGGTTTAACCAACTCTATATTAAGGATCTTATAAGCTAACCCCAACAAGGTATTACAATGGAGACTATAGGTAAGTTTGAACCCTAGACCCTTTTTGCTTCAGAGATCTAAGCACTTGAGGGTTGAGAGATTACTTGTTGCGGTTTAGGGTTTAGGGTTCAGGGTTTAGGGTTGAGAGATTACTTGTTGACCGCTTTTTGCTGGGTTTTTCTTCGCCGTGAGTCCTTGAGTTTCAAATCCTCGAGACTGAAGGCCTTGCAACCGTCGCATCATCTAAGGGCTCAGGGTATAGTCGGTCTGAACACTACTTCGACCATGTCCCGAATATCCACTTCTAACCCTCCGTATCCTCGTTTGCTGTAGGATTTCCTCTTCAGATACTACTCTCGCAAAATCTCGAAAACCCTATAGCTAGGTCAGAAAGCCCGACAGCGTACGCGTATCCTCAAGCCGGAGCTTTCGCCACGAATCCCGACTTTCGAAACCGGATCAAAGACATGTGCGACGTAAGGCGTAACCCCAAGGCTCCAACATGTGAACCAGGCTGCACGTATGAAGGTGTAGGGTTTGGGGGTACGTAGCCCCCAAGAGCCCATGTGCCCAGAACAGACTACAACCGTATCCGTCCATCCATCCATGCATCCACCTATCCATGCGTCCATCTATGCAACTACCCATAGGCCCCATAGCAGTTCCTTTTTGTGGCTTATTTTTAGGATCCTATTAGGGAATCCCAGAAAGAAACTACGATGGGGCCTATGGGTATGCATGCATCTGTCTGTTGCACACGTTGCGGTCAGGAGATTGTCAACCCAGAAAGCCCAACACCCCTGCATTGACGAATTCACCCGAAGCGATACCCTGAAAGAAGATCCCTAAGAGCTGGACGCTGAACTGTGCCAGATATTCCGTACCCTAAATCCCTAAGCCCTCAAACCTGCACTTCTGAATACGAATCCCGCTGATCCTTACTTGATACTACTTAGCCCTACCCATAGGCCCCACAGTAGTTCTTTTTTGTGATTACCTATTAGGATCCTAAATATAAGCCACAAAAAGGAACTACTATGGGGCCTATGCGTAAACCCCAGACCCCGAACTCTAACTTAGCGGGTACTGAGTTATCTTGGTGGAGGGCCCTTCAATGAAAGGTAGAGGTCGATGGTGAGATCCAACTGGAGGACCTGTTTAGGCTTTTAGGGTTCAGGGCTTTGGGCTTTACGGAGGTTAGGGTTCAGGGGTTTAGGGAGTTTAGGGTTTAGGGGTTTAGGGTTAGGGGAGAGAAGGGTCCCTATATATGTACTTTGGGGCCAAAGCATATACTAGTTGGGCACATGGACCCTGGGTTTATGATTCATGCTTTTTACGTGTCTTAGGTTTCGACTATGGCCTTGAGTTCCATTACATGGGCCTTCTCGAGGTTCCATGGGGTTTTGGGCTTAGGGTTTGGGGCTTTCAGGTGACTTTACGAAATATACTACAACCATAAGGCAGGCTGCCAGGAGGGTATTGTTGCGAGATTGCGGTGGTGTAGCGCTATGGATTTGGTCCAGGGTTTACGGCTAATATGTGTAAATATTCTTGTTGGAGTAACTGTGATCATTAGCTGAGTCACTTGTTACTCCAGGGTCGGGGTTCTATGCTTCTTAGACATCAAAAGCCCGAAATGCCGGCTGCGGCCAGAGGCTTGTTCCCGGCTTCCGATGTGGGGGATGACTTGGTTTTGCAAGGCTTCAAGTCTTTACGTTTCTCCGCTGCCATGTCCGTGCCTGTGTGGTCGGTCCTGAGTGCCGTAGAAGGACGACTCAGGCCCTAATAATCCATGCATCGAATACCTGAACCCTAGACCCTAAACCCTAAACCCTAAACCCTAAACGCTTACGTTCAGGTGTTCGGTCGTCGGGCTTTGAGCTTACTTCATGATCATTGGCAGGTGTCGCGGGTAAATTTGGTCGTGTAGGGGGCCTGTTCTAAAGCAGGTCTCACTGTCAGCTTCTTTGAGCCCATGCTATGTTGTACTCAAAACCTTGTTCTACTTGCTAAGGCTCCTACACTGCGGTTGATGATATAAATCCTGCATTATAATAAGGAATATACCACACTTCTCATAGTTTAGGGTCCTCAAAGTATTGCAGGATTTATATCATCAACAGTATGCTGGACTTTCGAGGTGCAAGGTTGCTGGGAACCTCAACAAAAGTTTCAGACCCAAGCCGTGAAGCGTCTAGGGTTTAGGGTTTAGTGTGTAGGCCTAGGGGCTTAGGGTTCAGGGTTTAGGGCGCAGGGGCCCTGGCCCTGAACCATTACCAATTTCAATGCTCTTCCTTACGGCTCCTTAATATCATTACACCTTTAGGGTTCATGGCTTTGGGTTTGGGGTTTCCCGCAATCAAGGCACACACACACAAGATTCCTCTTTCAAGCTTTTGATTCAATGGCGCCCTAAACCCTGAACCCTAAACTCCCCTTTCAAGCTTTTGGCTCCATGGAGCTATGGTGAAACCCTAAACCCTAAACCCTAAACCCTAAACTCCCCTTTCAAGCTTTTGGCTTCATGGAGCTATGGTGAAACCGGTTTTAGGGTGTTGGGCTCTAGGCGCTGGGTTTTGGACTTTGAGGATTTTAGGGTTTAGGGGTTTAGGGGTTCAGGGTTTAGGATGTTTGGGGGTTTTAGGGGTTTAGGGGTCCAGGGTTTAGGGTTTTGGTGTTTTAGGGTTTAGGGGTTTAGGGTTAGGGTTTGATTGTTTTGAGCTGAGCCAGCTTTGCGGCGAGCCAACAGCGATTCGGCGGCGATGAGTTTCTCTTCGTCAAGAGGTCCATGCACCCATACAGTATATACCTGACCTAGGCCTCATAGTAAGTCCCTATATAGGTGCGAAGTATAAACCCAAAAGTTGGAAACCCGATAGCCTCAATCCTTAAAAGTAAATGTCCTTAATCCGGTTCCAACCTTTTGGGGGCCCTAAACCCTAAACCCTAAACCCTAAACCCTAAGCCCTAAACCCTAAACCCTAAACCCTATAAACCCTAAACCCTAAACCCTAAACCCTTACTGTACATGGACCCTTCGGGTTCCTCACCCAACCCGAAACTTGAACCTCCAACCCTCAGATGATCGGCAAGCCCGAAGAAGCCCTAAAGCCAAGACCATCTGACCCAAAATAGATGCCTTAATACATGCAAAACAGTCTTAGCGTTCTTCTTGCGATAAAGCTGCCAGTGTGCGTTATAGTTTAACGTTCGTCCGCAAACCCTATTCTACACATTGAGGCCCCTGCAGTAAGCAACCTGCACCCAAAAAGCTCTCAAGACTCTCCGAAGCCGGTCTAGGTTTGAGGTTGCACGGTCCTAGAACCTAAGTTCCGTAAGGCCCTTGTCGCTATGAGCCCAGTTCGTCAAAACAAAGGCAGTCGGCCCCTCAGACTCGAAACTCTAAACCCCCAAAACCGCAAACAGATTCTGAACCCTAAACACTAAACATCTGGTCGGCAGCATCCCATCAAAACTCAGAGGCCTGCAATCAACCGAAAAGCACCCCGAGATGGTCAGCCCTGCATCCTCCCAGCGCGTACTTGGCGTTTAAGGTTCAAGGCCAAGGCTTAGAGCTCCAGGAATTCGGAAACCTAAACGGGCTCAGAGTTCTACCGGTGAGCATGGAACGATGCCTTCCCAAAGTTAAGCGAATTACACATCTTGACAAGTTCACAACTGTCCAAAACCCACATTAGCGCTACATGGTCAGTGCGAAAGCCGCCTTCGATTTTGACATTGATTTAATTGACATGCCAGGAGCCTTGCATCAAGCATAGCCTTCTACTTCTGCATGTTCGGAGTATCAAGTTTGACAGTGAAGGCTTTGTCAGCATCATCCAATTTCGCTGTCATGGGTGCTAGGGACGAACCGCGCTATTACAACTAGTTTTTGAAAAACAGCTTCGAGGCGAGTGTTACAAAACCACAACCCATGGACCCTCAGCTCCCCAGGCTACAGTTCGAAGCAAACTTGATGTTCGGCTGCTGGTAGGTTCTTAAGACTAAACATAATCAGGATTTAAGCCTTCCTCCAGCATAGGCCGTAAAGCATCACCATAAAGCCAGCGCAACCTTCTAGATTTCTGATTTATACTACTGGCCCCACAAAGCCCGACTCTGGTCATTAACGCGCTGCTGTAAGCCCCCGATTCGTCCGAACAGACCCAAACTAACCACCTTGGATCCAGCGCCAATGAGACCCTTGAAGCAAAAGCTATAAACCATAAACTTACGCCGTAGAATCTCCATAGGAGTTGGTGAAACATCTCGAAGCAAAACTTGGCGGTGAGCTTCGGCGGCTGCATCCGGCAGGCAACGACAAGGCTCCATGCGATGGCTTCGGGGTTGCAAATCTTGAGGAGAATGAGGAACCACCCCAGGGAGGTTCCTCTATGGTGCACATCATCAGGTGCGCGTAGATTTCGTTGAGATTCTTGTGCGGGCAAACAGGTCCAGGAGTCATTTTTTTCAGAGCTCGTTGCTTTGATCTGGTCGTTGAAGGAGCCATTACACTTGCTACCAAATCCGACCAACAGTGACAGGCCTATGGACGTGCAGGGCGCACTACTTACGTTATCACCAAACCCAGTGCGTATATACATATCCCAACATATGGGACCGGTGTGGAATAGACATTATGTTGGTTTGAAACACTTTCAGGTGCGTAGCCTGTGTTATAAGTCACGAAACCTACCTAGTCCACCAAAATGAACACCAGGGCCGATCGAATAATCCTCCTGAGCCATTTTGGCGGACTTCAAGTTGAAGATGGCTTCTGGAAGGTTTCGGGGTTTAGAGCTAAGAACTCTGAGCCCGGCCACCAATCAATGGAATCCTGCGTCAGGTTGCTCTCTACGACAGATCCCAGGACTGTGTGCAGCAAGATTTTTCGGGGCTTTCTTTGTTAATTTGGTTCAAGGTCTTTGAAGTGGACATGTCAGAAGTTGAGGGCTCAGGATTTCGGGATTTTGGTGTCTATAGCTCCTGGGGTTTGGCCGGTTTTGGCGTTCAGGAGCGTTCTACTTAGGGCCTTCTGTCGTACAAGCGCTGCCGAAATCCATGTTACATTAGCAGGCCTGCACTTCCGTTATGCAGAATTGGCTTCTCAGATGTTGGGGCAATGCTGTGGGGCTTCAGATTTTGTTCTCAGCCCTCAGGGCCCATGTGCCTTTAAAGTATGTATTGAGGCTGTCGAGTATCCATACAGGTTGAGCTTAAACTTAGGCCTTAGTACCATTATGTATTATGGGGGGCCTGAATAATTACCTATGCCATTTTGGGTGGTTCCTTGTTATAACTATAGTATAATGGGCCCCAAAACCCAAATGATTAAGGCCCCTGCCCTACAGTATGCACATGATTGGGCAAACGCCCAGGGAAAGCATGACAAACCTATTGAGGAACATCCTTCCCTACCTATCTGGGAGTTCCAGAAAAGTCATTCGGGACACCGAGGAAGGTATGATAAAGTAGAATCTTTACTGCAAGCACACCTAAGCAACACCAAACCCTGAACCCTAATTCAAGAATATTCAAGAATGCCTCATGCTGTCTTTTTCCCCTTTAGTGCAGGCCCAGATGCTGAACTGGAAGATTGAAATTTCTGGGGGCCAGGCGGGCGACCGGTCCAATAGGTTTAACAGGCTGGGTTTGACTAGCGTTTCGGGGTATGTTTTGGAAGTTCAGGGTATGTCCTAAACTCCAAACCCTCAATCCTTCAGCCTCTAAAGTCGTCAGCTGTCGACCGCTGGGTTTGCAGTAGACGTGGCCGGGATGTTTTGTTGGAGTTGCAGTAGAAACCGGAGCATCGAAGAAGTAAGGGAACCTAAGCAGTAAAGCATAGTAAACCCTTGATATCAGGATCCTTCATCTACGTGCATAGAACCTCCTAGGGGGGAGCCCTTGATTTCAACACGTCGCATAACTGCGAGCGCGAGACGTTGGTTTGCTGCTTTCCATCCCTGCAGTTAGTGTGTAGACGCGTACTATAGGGGCCTAAACAATTACCTATACTATTTTGGGGGTTCCTTAGAATCTAGTTATAGTTATAGTATAATGGGCCCCAAAACCCTATTATAATTATTAAGGCCCCTATTTTAATATTTGACTTGGGCTCCACTGCCCGTGGTTCACGGTTCGGGGCTAACTCACAATGTTCAGCCTGGGATTCAGGACCTGTGGGTGTGACAGGTACGGGTTGCAAGGTCTCGCACGTTATATCTTGGAATAATGATATGCACACCAAGAACACTATCAATGTTTGTTATCATTGTTTATGTTGTTTATGTGTATATTAACGGCTCAAGTAGTTTTCGTAATTTCTATGATTATTAATATGTTGTACTGTTATTTTATCATCACGGTTGCTTTTTATACTAACCCATCATCATTTATTCGGTGATGTGTCCCAAGGTGAAGACTCCTTCTGCTATTGCTACTCCTTTCACTACCACCACGACAACGAAAACTCATACCGTCTGCAACTTACCACTTGCTACTTGGTACTACTACCACCACCACCACCACCACCACCACCACGACTACTACTACTACTACTACTACTACTACTACTGCTACTACGACGACGACGACGATAACTACTACAACAGCATCAGGAATAGGAGCAGAGGTAGCAGGCGTCGCGATAAGGATGAGACGATGGTGATTGTTCAGCAATGAGTGGCCGAATCCGTGGGCGAACAAGCGGCAGTAGCGCTGTTTCAAGTCGCCTGAAGTGTGAATTGCCCTAAGGGACCATGTAAATAGTACATATGTATGTACAAGTATATATATATATATATTGGTTTTAATAGTCCCCACATAGGTAGGGCCAAAGTCTGCACTATTTGGGTAGATGGACCCTTCTGGTTGCAGCACTGAGATAGTGGCCGCCGCCTGTGAAGCCGTTTTGCCAGGATCACAGTCGCCGGAACAACTCCAAAGCTTCCAGTCGTAGTATTCAGGTTTTAGGGACTATAGGTTTAGGGTTTAGGTTTAGGTTCCAAGTTTTAGGGATTGGGTTTAGGGTTCAAGGTTTCACCGTCGAGTCCTGTGCTTCTCACCTATCGTAATTCCTGCCATGTTGTCTGGTGGACGCCGCTTGGCCTTGCGGGGCGTTCCTCCAGCCGCCGTGTTTTGCCCAGGGCTTCGTGTATTTCCGACCGCTGGGTTTAGCTCTGGAGCTGCGAAGGCCGGAGCAACTGATTCGAGTACCGTTTGAGGACATGCCTGTTTCTGAGGTTCGTGCAAAGGCGAGAACAAGCTAAACAAACACATGTTCAAACCAGTTCCCGGAAGAAGCACCATTACTGTGGAAAGTGTCTGCGCCAACATTGAAAGATTGCCAGTGGCAGCAGTCCCAAAATCAACCTAAGGAACGGAAGTGGTGCTTTGAAGAATGAATGACTTCCATACTATTGTTCGGGCTCCTGGTGACTAGTGACATTGGTACCATAAAATGCTCCAAATGTACGGAAGCAGCAGCCTGTGGGGTCTCAGGGCTACATTCACCCAGAGAGCTCAACACTCCTTCAGGAAGGAATGTCTCTTAGGGTTTAATTTATATAGTTGTGCACCATACTTAAGCAAAGAAACCGACAGAGATGACTCGTTGTTATTTCGGGAATGGAGCTGTGAAGGGCATGATGAGCAACAGAAGGTTGCTAGCAGAACTCTCCTCAAGAGTTCAGGTGCCCACATGGAGTCTTACCAGTTACGTCCAGTTACCGTACTACAGGCGCATACTGTAGGGGCCTTAAATAATTAGAATACTGTTTTGTAGGTATATTATACTATATCTATCTGGGTCCTTGTAGGCTACAAATTTACACTTTTGTTATTCTAAAACAGTGATCATTTTTAATATAGGCCCGACAAAGAACCAGTTATAGTAAGGAGCCCTCCAAACCCTATTCTACATATTAAGGCCTCTA
>CAJNDV010025502.1:12467-24660 GCA_905221635.1 Symbiodinium sp. CCMP2456 | reverse complement strand
GCTTGAGGTTCAGGGTTTCGGGTTTAGTGTTTAGGGTTCGGGTTTGCAGCTTTGGTTTTGGGTTGGGTCTTCGACTCAGGGCATTGAACAAGGGTTCAGGGGCCGATTGGGTGAAGCTTGACGATTTCCAGAGTATGGGTTGACCCTGAACCCTAAAGCCTATACCCTACCTGTGACCCCAAGCCCTACAAAATAGTAGGTCATGATGACCCCTCATAAAAACGATAGGTTTTTGGATCCGCAGGTGGAACCTGAGCCCTTAAACCCTAAAGGTGAGTTATTTCGGAGAGGCGCGTAGCTGTCAAGCTATGGTTTCGCATCGAGGGGCTTGGATGTTCGTAGAAACAGTCATGCGTTTCAGAGGGGTCCCAAAAGCCTAAGGGTCCATGTACCTAGTGTTTACTTTAGCCCCAAAGTACGTACCGGGACTACATTAAGGTCATAGTATATACTATTTGGGTACATGGACCGGTAGGGAAAGCTGCGAGTGCGAGACGAGCTCCTAGTACCGTTGTGCAGACTTTGTCGACTACATGGCAAATTAGCATTCAGGGGCTTTCGGGCTTTGGGTTTGTACATGTTTTGTAAGAAATGTAGCTGTCAGCAACCTACCACAAGCCATTGTTTTGGGGATGATGAATCTCGAGTGGACGGAGCTCGCCTCAACTGTAGCTAATCTGCTGTCGATGCGGAGTTTCAAAGAGGGCTCCGAAGAACCTCCAGCCCAGTTTGCAATAGCATTCTCTTGTTGTCCCCATGTAGGTACAGACCAACATATGGGTAGTTCTCTAAGTTAGGGTGCCTTTTGGGGTCCTTTTTACAAGGGTGCCGTATTATGTTGGGGACCCAAAAAAGGGACCTTGATTTAGAAAACTACCCAAATACCCCCAAACTGATTTTTGGAGACGACGCCAGGCTGCTGACGAGGTTCGCCAGGGCAAGCTACACGACCATTTCCCTCTCGTCGTGTGGCAGACGGGCAGTGGTACACAGACAAACATGAACACCAACGAAGTCATCAGCAACCGTGCCATTGAGATTTTGGGTGGGGAGCTTGGCAGCAAGTCGCCGGTGCATCCCAACGACCATGTCAACCGCAGCCAATCTTCCAATGACACCTTTCCAACTGCTATGCACATTGCGGCGGTGCTGGCACTTCAGCAGCGCACATTGCCTGGACTGCGCCGCTTGCATAAGACTTTGAAGCGCCAAGCCAAAGAGTATGACGACATCATCAAGATCGGACGTACGCACACACAGGACGCAACGCCTCTGACACTGGGCCAGGAATTCAGCGGCTATGCAACGCAAGTGGAGTATAGCATTGCCCGAGTGGAGGCTGCTTTGCCGCGACTCCGCCAACTTGCCCTGGGTGGCACTGCCGTGGGCACGGGCCTCAACACCTATATTGGCTTTGCGGAGCGTGTTGCCAAGGAGATTGGCCGTATCACTGGCGAGGAGTTCGTGTCGGCACCCAACAAGTTCGAGGCTTTGGCTGCTCATGATGCCGCTCTGAAGTTGAGTTCGTCGCATGTTTTTTAATGTAGAAGTCGCAATAGTTATACTCGTTCAGTAGCATCTCCTTATAGTTCCCGTATAAGCATACCATTGAAGACCCCATGCTAACTATTTTTTAGGGTCCCTGTATCAAGGCTCACGTAGGGAACCCCTGCTCCACATCGCTACATGGTCAACTCTGAAACTACCCTAGAGTAAACGAGCAACTACTCGGGCTTACTAAACCCTGCTTGAACTGTAGCATCGCGTGGCCTTACTGAACGTCACTCAAGCTCAAGTCCTACGGAACACTTGAACAAGGTGAAATTCAGAACACGGGAGCCCTATTGTGGAGCCTAAACGCCAGGATCCTTAATGTAAGGATCTCTAAACTGGAGCGCTTAAGCTCTAATTTTCTGAAAGTCCCAAGTGAACCCTAAACTAACCTCTAAATCCGAAACCCTAAACCCTAATCTCTAAACCCTAAACCCAATTCCAAGGCCGTGGTAGAGGCCTCGGGGGCTTTGAACACGGTGGCGTGCTCTCTGATGAAAATCGCCAACGATGTACGACTTTTGGGATCGGGTCCCAGGTGTCTTAGCTGGAATAGGGCTGAGTTATTTAGGTTTGGTGAAGGTGTACACGGGGCTCCTTTTTTTTTCAGCACTGGTGAGCAGCATTTGGGCTTGTAGGCTACTCGCAGCCTGGGTTTAAGCCTATTTCGAGGCTCTTGAGTTACGGTTTAGGGTGTTAGGGCTTACGGAATTAATTCGTGGGGTCTAGGGCCAGTATGCTCCAGCTGAAGCAGATCGAGATCTTACCTGGTTCTAAGGGCCCTTGCGGCTTAGGCTGTGGGAGTTCTTAAGGACATCCAGGGCTTTCGACTCGATGGTTCGGTGGTCCAGGGCTTTGCCGCATAGGATTCGGTATTCATTGGTTCACTCTTTGAAAGTATCCCTGTTTAGGGTTTGGAGTTGAAGTGTAATCTGTCCGACGTTTGTCAAAAAAACGTCATCATACAGGAGTTTACACTGGTCTCTATGGTATCCTTCGGAATGCAGTCGCCTGTGTGCAGGGATAGTGAGGAAACACTGACAGTCATGAACAACAAAAATGAGGATATCAGGCTGGCTCGTAGGGTAGTAAATAGTAGTACCCGTCGACGACACCGTCGTCGTCGGGGTCGTCACCGTCGTAGCGCGAGCAGGAGGAACAGCAGCCGGCGGAGGAGCAGTAGAAATTACAGGAGGAGGGGGAGGAGGAGGAGGCAGAGGAGCAGCAGGCAGGGCAACTTCTGCAGAACAGCAAAGCCTAGGCTCAAAGTCCAGCCTGTACTCTTTTCAGGGACACAGTACGAACCCCATAGGCCAAAACTTCAAGCCCGTGACGAAACCCTACAATTTCGACCTTGAACCCCATTGCTGAAACCCGAAGCCGACACTCTGAAACCCGCACCCTCACCCCTCTAAGGTCATGCCCTACCCGTTTTTAAGGTACCTAGTCTTATGGTTAGGATTCAGACTGCATCATGCAGAGAAGTAGGTGTCCGAAAAACGGGGAGGGTGCGGTTGATGATGTAAATCCTTCCTTTACCCATAATAAGGAATATAACATCATTCCCATAGTTTAGGGTCCTTAAGGTGATGCAGGATTTATATCATCAACAGTGCCCTGAACGCTAAATCCGAAGCCCCCAACCCCCTAAAGCTTAAACCCTAAACCTTAAGCCCCGAAACCCTGCAACCCCTAAACCCTATAAACCTTAAGCCCTGAAACCCTGAAACCCCATAGGTCCTATAGGTAACATCGAAGCGAGGTGTGGTTTGGGTGAGCTGCTTCTCCCAGAGAACGAGCCCGGATCATCTATCATGCCAGGGAAGGCGACTGGGGTTCTTGTTTAGTGAATTTAGTTCAAGTTCGAGTTTAGAGTTTAGGGAATTTAGTTCAAGTTAGAGTTTAGAGTCTAGGGAATTTAGTTCAAGTTAGGGTTTAGAGTTTAGGGAATTTAGTTCAAGTTAGGGTTTAGAGTTTAGGGTCTAGGGTTAGGTTATCAGAATTAGGAAACGCTATTACTATTTTCTATGGATCCCTATGATTGCAATTTAAAGACAAGTTCTTCGACAAGAACCCAGGTGAACCCCACGCAGTGCGAGGCCTTGACCATGGTATGCTCTCAGGTCATGGGGACTCCTGGGTTCGTCTTAAGGAGCTTTTTGCTAAGGCAGTGAAGGGTTGAATTAGGGTTTAGGGTTCAGCTTTAGGGGTTTACGGTTTAGGGTTTAGGGCCTCCGGTAAAGAGCATGCTGTGTTTTAGGATGGAAGCCTCAACACATTTTTGCCAAACAAAACCCCGGGTCCTCCAGCCGGCGGCTTTGGGTACGTTTTGGTAGAAGTCGGGTGGTCGTGGTGGTGTCGTTGTTCCGGAGAATCCCAACTGACCCTTCAGGTGAACAACGAGCCGTAGGAATCTGAAGAAACATTATCCTAAGGCTCATGGACCCCCATAGTGAAAGCCCAAACCTTAGCCCCCAAAGCTCAAACCCTCCCCTAGAAAGCCCATAACAGCAATAAGAGCCCTTGGGTAAGGAATCATGTTGCCATTACGGTCGGCGGCTCAAACGGCCACTTCGAGCTCAATGTCTTTAAGCCCAGCATCATCAACGCTTTCCTGCAGTCTGCTAACATCCTCGGCGACGCTGCTACTTGGTCCATGAACTCAGCAACCCTCCTGTAAAAGCCTTAAGCCGGTACGGATCTGGTGTAAGGGCTCAACTGGCGGGTTTCCAGAAAATAGGGGACCCTAATATAGTACCCTAAGTAGCAGGATCCTTATTTTAAGGACCCCCCTCAAATAAGGTATCCCTTGTTTTCGGATACCCTCAACTGTTGCTAGGTGCCTAGCAAGAGGGGCCTCAGGCATTATACTTTAGAAGCAGGCACGGGCCGGTCTCGGTTGTAGAAAACGCTCTGTAGGCACGATCTTCAAAGCTATCAACCCTAAGCCCGGAGCTGCAATCTGTAGTATTTCATATATATATATATATGTATGTATTATTTTTTGAATATATTTATTTACTTAATTGTTTATATACAGTATTGTGCTGCAGAATATTAGCTACGGTATATCTAGAGTAGCATGACCTCGAACAAAAGACATGCACCCCAAACCCTGCACCCTAAACTCCAAACTCCAATCTCTTCGGCCTGAACCAAAAGGGAGCGGGGTCTAGGGTGTAGGGTGGAACCTGGACCAGTAAGGCTGCCTCCTTCTCCAAAAACTGCATGGAGGGCCTCGAGCCTAACCGTGATCGCCACTCGACCGTTTTCCGGGTTTGGGGTTTAGGGATGGTTAGGGTTTAGGGTTTAGGGTTTAGGGGTTTGGGGTTTAGGGATGGTTAGTCGATCAGGCTTTAGGGATAGCAATAAACTGCACACTTTTGCTTCGTCGGCACTGGTCAGTACATGCTCTACAGGTGCTCGGACCCTGGCTCGGGGTACTAAGAGGGTCTCGGAATCAAGCGGCTAAGTCCTCAATCTGAAACCAGGTGGCCTTGCGGACTGTCCGAGATCGGTCATGTCAGGTGTTGGGTGCTTGCTAGAGCGTGTTGTGCAGCTGAAAGGGGGGTTTGTGGACGCCATACTTATACTTGGGCTGATGTGCAGGGTTGGGGTTTGTGACTATTCTGTCTGGGGAGTTGAATTCAGGGCTTATAATGGTTTTGTGCACCTCCCTGACAAGCAGAGGCATTTCCAAGCTGATGAACGAGAGCCTGATGCTTGTGCCCTGGCTGCCTGGTTTGCTGGGTTCTTGTTAAGGAACTTGTTTCAAGTTACCATAATAAGGGGCTATAGTACATAATAGGGTTTAGTAGAGATTCCTTTTTTGTGACAACTTAAAATGAGATGTGCGTTAACTTCCCGAAAAAGAACCCTGTTTAGGGATGTTTAGGGTTTAGGGCGGAAGATGGGAGCTTCCCTACTCATTCCCTGGCCTGCTGCTTTCGTACTCTTAGCAGTTTCGGGCTTTGGGGCTTGGGGTTTAGGCTAAACCCTAAACCCTAAACCGGTTAAGGATATAGGCAGGGTCCTTTAAAGGGGAGACCTACAGGTGTTGCTCGCACTGGAGGATGGATTGCTGCAGTCGTTTAGGAGGTGTTGCTGCATAGGTCAGATTCTAAACCCGAAGCCTCATGCCGCATGCCCTATAGTAGAAGCCCAGAAGGTTGGAAACCCAATAGCCTGAATGCTTCAAAGCAAAGTGTAAGGAATCCCAGCACTATTTGTCCTTAATCCGGTTTCCAACTTTTTGGAGCTTGCGATAAACCATCCTAAACCTAAACCCAAAGCCCTAAAGATGTGTAGTCGAAGCCCCCGAGCTTGGCACGGACTTTCCGCATCCCGTACTCAAAGAGCCCACAATATACAAACTGTGCAGGGGGTTTAAGTAGATTTCAGGAATATACCATAGGTCATACACACTCTTACGACCCCTGCATTTTGAGGCATATTCCCAAATTGACCGCTCATTTCCCTAAACCCTAAACCCTAAACCCAAAACCCCAAACCCAAAACCCTCAAAACCTGGCTGTCAGGTGACAGCGCTCAATCCTTACATTGGCTACGACAATGCAGCTGCAGCAGCCAAGAAGGCCACGCCTGACTCGGGTAATTTCTGAACCAAGAGGGTCCATATACACTACTATTATGGAATTAGGTCCCCAAAACCATAATAGAGGGATGGCCTTGTAAGGCCTAATTCCATAATGGTAGTATATATGGACCCTCTGGGGAAGACTAACTGACTAGGGGTTGGGGCCTGGGGCTTATAAGGTTTAGGTTTCTGGGGCTTTGGGTTACGGCGAATCTGCTGCTTCGAATGAAAGGCGTCTAAGCAGCATCATGATCAGCGGACGAACACACACACATGCATGCATGCATGCATGCATGCATGCATGCATGCATGCATGCATGCATACGCGCATACATACATACATACATACATACATACATACATACATACATCCATCCATACATACATACATACATGCATACATGCATACATATGTACCTACGTACATACATACATACATACATACATACATACATGCATACATGCATACATGCATACATGCATACATGCATACATGCATACATGCATACATGCATACATGCATACATGCATACATACGTGCCTACGTACATACATACGTACAGCATGCGCTGTGGGTACATGAAACGCTACTCCGGAGTAGAGTGTTCGGGGCGAGTGGGTTTAGGATTTAGTAAGTGCATGCCAAACAGAACCTCGAAGATATACCGTAATTACTCCCAAGGCCGACAACCTTGAAGCGGTGGCAAAAGATCCTAAACCCTGAAGCCTGAGAACCCTAAACCCTGATGCGACTAGAGCTTAGGGTTTGGGCGTGACCTAAAACGTATTAATACCCTGGCGCCGTTTCAAGACTGTAACAAGCTCGCACAATCGCAAACAAACCCTACCCGCCCCATGTGGAGAGACTCTTGACCCCAAGCCCAAAGAAAGCCTATAACCCCCAAACTCCCAACACACCCAAATGGTTTAGGGTCTAGGTTTAGGGTTTAGGGCCCCAACATCCAAAAGCACTAGAATGCTATAGCCGTACGGCCTCGAAGTACTACATCCGAAAGCCCTGACCGACCTGCATCCATCCATCCATCCATCCTAAAGCTTAAGACCCAAAACCCCTAAAGCCTGAAACTTTTCAAACCTACCAGTACTACCCTAAGTAAACCCTAACTAAAGCCCCAGGCCTTTAGACCTGAACCATTAGGCCCTAAACCCTACGCCCTGAACCCATGTAAACCCCAAACTCTAAACACAAACATATAAACCCTAAAGCCCCAAGCCCGAAAGCTCTACACGAGGCTCACAAGGAGGGCACCTCGCTGAAGGAGGCTGCAATGGCTCTTAAACTGCTTAGCTCCGAGGACAGGAACAGCTCTGATTTACAGTTTGGGTTTGGGTTTAGGGTTTAGGGTTTAGGGTCGTTTCTATGGCCAACTGACAGTGCCTACATCCTCGGCAGCACATCGGGTCTAGGATGCAGATTGAGCGTAGCCCCTGTTCCGCTAGCCCTGGCTTCAAGAGGGTTAGGGACCGATGACTGAAGCCCCGTTCCTGAGTTTATAACACCAACGAACACCAGATGTGTCAGAGACCCACAATAGTAGGATCCGTTGTGCCCGTGTAGCACATATCCTCGCCATAAAGTTCGCATACAGGAACCCCTTAAGGCTACAAGTCTATACTGCATAGGCACGCGGACCCGTAGCATCACCGTGCTTCGGAGAGGACTTCGACAAGTGGGTCCGCCCTGAGCAGATGATAGGGCCATCCGAGTACAAGAAGTGAGCAGTGCTTTCTTTCACCGAGGATCGTCAGTGGCTGCGAGCTGGGGGGTTACCTTCACAGCCATACTCCTAGCTCCTAATATGGCAGACCTCTTTGCATTATGAGGACCCTGTGAGGTTGCCCTTTCTCTCATGGACTTGTAGGCTCTTTGGCAGTGTCTGAGCATTGAAGCTGCCTTCATGCATTTGCCACTCTTCTTGCTGCCCCAATGCTATGACGAACCTTGAGGGTGCCGCTTTTGTTCTCCGTACAGATATTCCGATCAGAGCTGCGCATGGATGCCTGTGCGAGATGCACTCGACGACTTTTTGGTGATCAGGCTCTTGTTGATCCAGTTTTGTTGAGCCCGACAATGGAGGCTCGTAAAACTCTTGAGTTCCGTACAGTCAGCTTTTGTTTTCCACAGGCCAGGATCGTGATTTGTAACAAATCTGTAATCAGAGAGTGGCCTTGTGACCGGTATGTGCACATCGTTCCGCCATCGTTTCTCAGAAACGTCAGAAGGAGCTCTACGGCGTAACCCAAAACCCCAAACCGAAAAGCAGAAACGCCAAGCCCAGAACCCTAAAACCTCAACCCCAATCCCCCCCCCCCGCCCCCAAAGCCCTGAACCCTAAAAGGGCCGGCCTCCCAAAGATTCAGAAACCCTAAGACCCAAAGTCTCAACCCTCAACCCCAAAGTCTCAACCCTAAGCCCCAAAGTTGCAACCCTAAACCCCAAACCTTCAACCCTAACAAAACAAAACCTAAACCCAAAGCCTACCTATAGTCTTCACTGTAGTTTCGTTCTTGGGGTTAAGCCAATTTTATAGCTGGGATCCTACAAGGTAGCCCCCAAAAGGGAGCTGCAATGGAGAGCATAGGTAAATCCTGCGCACTACCTAGACCCCCAAATACCCCCTACTAAACCCTTAAAACCCACGATTCAAGACCATAATGGCTCCATTAAAGAATCATATTCCAAATACCCACTATTAAGGACCATAGTAAGGGCATATACACCCAAATACCCACTATTACGGACCATAATCAGCGAATGTACACCAAGTACCCACTATTTGAGGAGCATAATAAGGGAATATTATGCACGAGCCAAATACCCACCGCTAAGATTGAGGGGCACTTTGGGGGGGGGGGGGAAGGTCCTAGTAAACCCCAAAGCCTAAATCCATGAGACCTAAGTACCCATATAATAAAGGGACGCGAAATAATAAACTATTTTCGTGGATTCCTTATTATAACTATATAGTATAAATAATGTGCCTCAAACCCTATTCGAGTCATTTAAGGCCCCTATATTACCCTAAACCCTAAACATCCCGAAATCCCCAAGCCTACATCCATGAGACCCAAAGTATCCATATACCCTAAACCCTAAACATCCCTAAACCCTGCATGCACCCTAAGCATCCCAGTTTAGGGTTCAGGGTTTAGGGTTCCCTAAACCCTAAACCCTATTTGAGAGTACAGCGGGGGGTCCTGGTAGGCTTGGCAACGAGAGGGTTTCGGGTTTTGGGTCTATTATGGCTTTGGGTTTTAAGTTTAGGGTTTGGGATTTAGGATTTACGTTTCAATTATTTATTTTAGTGTTTTTAAGTTTGTATAAGGTTAAGGATCTAGCCTAGCTCTGTGGATCAGAACACTTCAAGCGCTTAGCGCTTCCTGGGTTCAGGGTTTTGGGATCTACCTATAGTCTCCATTGCAGTTCCTTTTTTTGGTTGAACCAGTTCTAGATTAAGGATCTTGTAAGATAACCCCAAAAAGGTGCTACAACGGAGACTATAGGTAGGGTTTAGGGTTTAGGGTTGGAGCGCTGAGGGTTTAGGGCCATCCTAGGGTCCTCGACCCAGGCCGTCATTGAGCCGGATGCAGTCTACTCCAAATGGCCCCAGCTGAAGATGGCAGCGCAACCCTAAGATGGCTAAGTTCTTGGGGTTCAGGGTTTGGGGTTTGAGCCCGTATACCATGACAAGGAAACCACATATTATCGCTATTTAGGCCTAAGCCCTAAACCCTAAATCCCAAACCCTAAACCCTAAACCCTAGGTCACGCAGGCCCTCCCAGATTGGGTATCGGGGTTCACCAAACCTTAGCACGGTGTATCTTCTTCGGAGCCCAGGGCTTCCTGAGCCGTCTATGACGGAAGGGTTAAGAGTTGAGAAAGCATTTCTAGCTCTAGAAAGGATAGTCTAGCAGTTACCATAAGACCCTAAAGCCCTGATCCCTGAGCCCTAAACCTTAAACCCTAAGACCCTAAACCGTAGACCCTAAGACCCTGAACCCTAAGCCCTAAACCCCAAAATGCCTAAAACCCTTTAAATCCTAAACCCTAAGCCCTTTGGAACCGCAGGGATTGGACAAACCTGACTAGAGCCCAGGGACTAAATCTCCACCAAGCTGTGCAGGTCGCCACGATGTGGGTAGTTCTCTAAATTAGGGTCCCGTTTTAGGGTCCTTGTTATAAGGGTACGGGACCTAAAAAGGGACCCTAATTTCGAGAACTATGTGGTAAAAAAGGGGCCTTGATATTGAGAGCAGGGGCCTCTTTCAAGTACGCCTGAAGGGATCTACAGCGGTTGCGATTGGGGTTCTATAAAGGGGCCTTGATGTTTTGAACAGGGGCTGTTGGGGTTACCAAGTTTAGTTGTAGGGGTGCATCCGAGCATGTCCGCAGTGCGTACTTCTCAACTTCTGCCGAGCTGTGAACCCTCAACACCTTGAGGGACGAGTTCAGGGGCTGTGATTGGCTATAGCTTGCGGACAAGGGCCCAAAAGCACCGAAAACCCTTAACCATGAACCCTAAACCCTGAACCCAAAGCCCTTAAACCTAAATCCTAAACCTTAAAAATCCTGAACCCTAAACCCTGAACCCTAAGCCCTACGCCCTAAGCCACACTTGAATCAAGGTCCAAATGCTGGGCCGCGTGCCCGAGGGCCCGGCGAAGAAGAATTTCGAGAATCAGGCCCTGCCCCCCTTCATGCGTTTGGGGTTTAGGGGTTCAGGGCCTTAGGGTTTAGGGTTTAGGGTTTAACGCGTTTGGGGTTTAGGGGTTCAGGGCCTTTGGGTTTAGGAGTTTAGCGGTTTAGGGCCTCAGGGTTTTCGGGGGTTTGGGCTTTAGGGGGTTGAGGGGATCATGGTTTGGCCTCCTTGGGCATTCCCCCAAGATCTAACGATCCATGTGCCTGCGTACGATATGCTTAGGCTACGCAGGGTTGCCGTGGGAAGCGCTTCTCTATCACCCAGGAGCTCGAGAGGGGCTCCGAAGCCTGCAGGCTAGGGTTTAGGGTCTAGGGTTTAGGGTTTAGGGTTTAGGGTCCAGGCTTTATAGTTTAGGGTTTAGGATATAGGGTTTAGGGATATTAGAAATAATCGCAGCGAAGCCCACGTTGGGTTTGTGAGTGCTCTCAGCCGTGGTTTGGGGGACGGCCGTGCAATTTGCACTAGTCCTGGATGCAAGCCGCAAGCATGCATCGAAGCATGTATTTTTAGGGTCCAATGTGCCCATATAGTAGATACTTCGGCCCGAAAGTATCTATGTAGGGGTTTCTTTAAGGCCAAAGTATGTACAATGCAAGTACGGGGACCCCAAAGGCATCGTTGTCGAGGTTTCAAGGTTCCATGGAGATGTGCTTCGTTGGGTGAGAGTGAGAGTGAGAGTGAGGGAGAGAGAGAGAGAGAGAGTAGCCCCAAACCCCAAACCCTAAACCGGAGAGGGAGAGAGAGAGAGAGAGAGAGCGAGACACTCTGTTTCTGCAGGTGCTGGCCGCCGCAAAGTCCCTTCAGGCGCTTCAGCACTTAGTACAGGGGTTCAGGGTCAGTACAAGGGTACCCAAAACCCAAAACCCCTGAATCCTTAGTAAGCTTTGAGAGCTTCAGGGCATTGGTCTTGTGACTTTGGGCTGTTCGAGCTCAAAGTGTGGGAGTTTTATACGGCATAGGTGGATTTAGAGCCAGGTAGAGGGCCGAGACAGGTAGCAAATAGGTTAGCCATGGAGGTTGGTGCCACCCTAAACCGTAAACCCTAAACCGTACTTGCCATCTCGTGACCCTCGACCTCCAACTTTGAGCCCGACACCAACTTACGGCCTTACCTGCCCAAATCCGCAAATGCTCAAACCCCATATCAACAATGAGCTCTAAGCTTACAGCCGCTATATAAGTTGTATCGCACAAACACTGTCTTTCCAGGCTGTGAAGGACGGCTTCGCAAATCAGTGCCAGAGCAAGGTCAGCGAGGCGCCGCGGACTTTAGTGTTGAGAACCGTGTAGGGTTTGGGAACTAGTTAAAGGAAACTACAGGTG
>CAJNDV010025491.1:44153-59208 GCA_905221635.1 Symbiodinium sp. CCMP2456 | reverse complement strand
GGATTGTCGACTTAGTTGTAGTTCACGACGTAGTCGCAGCACTGCTACCTTTCCCAATAACACCTCCTAGATCAGGACCTTGGCAACCACAAGAGGCTGGCTTTGGGATGGGGAAGAAGGCGTGTTTACGGCGTAGGTTTAGGGTTGAGGTGGAGTTCGGATGATTAAAACAGGTGGAAGTAGGGTCCGGCCAAGCTTTGGAGTAGGTTGAGTTGAGCTCCACTCACGAAGTAGGGCTGAGGCTAGCGGAAAGTCAATAATCGTCGACACACGACCAACACACGGACGACAACCAAGACGACGGCGCCGAACTTTGACTAGTTCGCGCAGATAGAACTTGATAGAGCAGATAAGACAGACATACTGTGTAGAGAAAGAAACTAGGGAGTGTAGTATAGAGATTGAAGCCATGGAGTGTTGAACAAGTGAAAAATGAAGGAACTACGAGGGCAGGGTGAACATTAACACAAAGACAAGTTTAACCGACATGAACGAGCACAGAACAAGGAAGCCCAAGTGGCAAACAAAATGCCAATCAACATCAGCAGCAACATGATCATCACTGTCTTCTGCAACCGCCAAAACCACGACAACCTCCACCATCACCATAATGAAAGTCATGCGTCATGACCATCACCATCGACGTCGTCACCATACTTGCCATCACCAATGTCACATGAGGCGGAGCAGGAGGCCAAACCTCCAGTTCTTTTCGTACATTCAAAAACCAATTCACCATGAGGTCCAAAGTCCTGCGACCCAAACCAGTCATTCCAGCTTGCAGGCGTCAGTGTCACTTACAGTCTGCAGATACTCAAAGGCGGACAGAAACAGTGGAGACGTGACACCACTCGACCCAGAGAAATCGATAATGGATGGGGGAAGGGTGTTTGAAGAGAAGTCATCCCACGGCCAAGAGACTCACCCCGGGCCGGTACTCAGGGGAAACGCTCGTAGTCTCGGGGGTTGGGATTAAAGTCGCATGGAGAACCTGCAAAACCTTCTGCCAACAACCGTACGCGGTGGCAATTTTTTGCTTTCTCTCGCTGCCGACGTTGTCAACCATAAAAGCGGGCTTCAGCAATGCGCATCTTGGAGCCCAAACACTTGCTCGAAGTCTTCGGAGAATGTTTGAATGCTATGACTCTTGCTATTACCAGCGTTGTCTGCACTGGTCATGCCGGCACGATATTGAAGACAATTCCCGGCACTTCTTGCGGTTCTCTGCTAGTGACTGCTAGCGATTGGTGGTGATGGCTGCTGGAAGAGTACGCTATGCTATGGTGACCTATGGCGTCCAGGACGAGCTGTGGCTGCTGTTTTCGCGGACGACGGAGCCCAGGCGCAGCTGGGGTGCGTTCGGCTGCTCCTCGTCAGCTTGGGGTTTTTAGAGCTGTTAAGCGACTTTTCTTGTTGCTCTCAGTCGAGCCCTGGCCATGTCAGTGTTGGTTCTTTGTATAACACTACCACCTAAACCCAACACAGGCCGTGAGAGGCTGGCCGGCGCTAAGGGCTTGGTCTTCCGAAACCGGGCGATTGACATCGACGCCACAGCAATAACCAACACCACCGCCAAACGAAAACGGAATTCTCAACTTCCTGGCCCTGGGCTCAGTTCCCAGGGCTTCCCGTCTGACGGATCCCGACAGCAGTCCAAGCTTGATGTCCCGCAAATGGACTCTTTGGAACCCTTGCAACTTCGGGCGGCTGTGCAGCTTCAGGGTTATGGTCTTATAAGTACTGCTATCATGCTTGCGAAAATTCTGCCTAGCATCCTTAACATCCTAACACACAAGACTGCAAGCGCTATCCAAAGGCCTGGAACCTGTGAAAGCAGAAGGCCTCTGCCGGCGTGCTGTCTGCCTCTGTGTGGCTGCCTTTGCAGAGGCTCAAAGCTACGGAGATCTGAGTTTTGGGTTCAACCTTGACTTTTGCGCTCGTGGTGTTCCGGGGATAGAACGCTACTATGTATATAAATATAGTAGTAGTAGTAGTAGTAGTAGTAGTAGTAATTAGTAGTAGTAGTAGTAGTAGTAGTAGTAGTAGTAGTGGTAGTAGTAGTAGTAGTAGTAGTAGTAATGGTAGTAATAGTAGTAGTGGTAGTACAGCAGTAGTATCAGTATAGCAGTAGTAGTAGTAGTAGTAGTAGCAGTAGTAGTAGTAGTAAAAGTAATAGTACTAGTAAAAGAAATAGTAATGGTCATAATCATAGTCATCGTAATAGTAATAGTAATAGTAATAATACTGGTACTAGTGTTGCGTGTTCCTTTCATAAAGCTTAACCACGCACTCCTTTCTGTTCATTCATTCCGCTTACTTAAATTTGAGTTCAAAG
Organism: Symbiodinium sp. CCMP2456; assembly: GCA_905221635.1. Classification (NCBI taxonomy): domain Eukaryota; class Dinophyceae; order Suessiales; family Symbiodiniaceae; genus Symbiodinium; species Symbiodinium sp. CCMP2456. Next base: position 56,873 of record CAJNDV010025491.1, on the reverse strand, counting down.
AAAGCGTAGCACGCAGGAACCGAAAGCATGAGTCAAAAGGGTAAATCTCAGTTCTTTGATTCCGCTCATTCAATTCATGCGGCTTTCATTCACGCTTTGTTTCAGTTCCTTCACCACCTTGTAATGAAAGCCGCCTTCTTTCACTTGACTATAATAATCTAGGCCTTTATGAGATAGCAGAAATGCAAATAGAAATTAAAGGTACCAGAAACACGGTGTCTAAATGTGAGGTAGAAGCAGGTGGGATGGACGAGAGACCAAAAAGATAAGTTCTAGAAGGCTGAGTTAATACAGGATAACACAAAAATTATCATGTCAAACGCTACAAATCAAATAGCTGAGCGCAAAAGGGTCAATGTAATGAAATGAACAGAAGCTATTTATAAGCGAATTTCCGGTCAATCAAAAATTCAAAAGCTAAGTAAAGCGACTATGGGCCACTCTCAGGCGAATCATTGGCTTACCGGAGGTGAGGTCTGATTCAGTTTATAAATCCAGGCAATCGGCTCAGAGGCTGATGGGAGTAGACTCTAGGTCGAAAACAAGGATTTTCCAGCATGGTTCATCTCTCACTGTTCTTGGACTTATTGTTACTAATAATTACTGCTACAGGGTGCTATGTGTATGTATGTGTATTTACATATGCTTCGTTTATCTTTGTGAAATTATGATGTGTAGTATGTATATCTGTATGGATAATTATGGATATATACATATATACATACAAACTCGCTTGTTCTATTTGGTTTTGGGCTTAGAGTGCGGGGATACAAAAAGGGACAACCCTGTTTGGGTTAAGGTTCCATCTTTCAGCATAAAGCTTTGCAGCAGTTTGGGATGCACATTACGAGTTCGGGGCTTGATCCTTGTTGTTTAGTTTCGTAAATCAGGGCTTAGGGCAAACACCTTGTGCAAGCTAGAACAACCCCTACATTGTAGGCTCTACCCATGGACTTCCTGAGGCCGCAACGCATGACGCCGTGCATGCCGAGCGCATACAATGCGATGGCCGCGAAGTACGAGGTACTAGCAACCTTTCGAGAATGGGATAAGGCGAGAGGGGGGTGGTCGGGGCGTCAGATTGATGGTCTGTTTGAGGGATCGGAGTCTGAGAGTGAAAGACTATATGTATAAGAACAGACAGAGAGAGAGCGAGAGAGCGAGAGAGCGAGAGAGCGAGAGAGCGAGAGAGCGAGAGAGCGAGAGAGCGAGAGAGAGAGAGACACAGAGAGACAGAGAGAGACAGAGAGAGACAGAGAGAGACAGAGAGAGACAGAGAGACAGAGAGAGAGAGAGAGAGGTGAACAAAACCGCAACAGGGAGAAAGAGCGAGAGAGTCAACTCCGATGTTTACGGCTTGAAGGTTCAAGTGCCGCGGGCTGCAATCGCCCAATCCAGGATCGCAAGGCTCAACAGAAAGACCCAGTATACATGGAAGCAGGGCTCAGTTTATTCAGTGCATGGCTTCTGGCACCTTTAAGTTTAATCCCTTCCGGAAGCTCAGGATCTTCAAGCTCTAATCCTCCAGGCTGAAACTCCGAAAGCCCAAAGCTCCAACCAGTCATTCTGAGGGCGGGGAACTCGGAAGCCCTGCGTTGCGAGGAGCCCCGTGCCAAGTGTAGGGCCCAAGGCCTGCGTTTCGACTGTAAGGCTGAGCTCAGGGTGAGAAGGCGTTTGCGTGAAGATTTGTACTTGTAGTGCTGGAGATAAGTCCCTCTGAGTCTGAGACAAATCCCAGGGCAGCTTCGAGGTATTTTCTTCACGCTTGCTCTGGGGGCTCACATAGCACACGAAGCCGGATTCGATCCTCCCCCAGGGCGGCACTCGCGTTGAAGAGTGACGACCTCTAAGTTTGAGCACATGAGGCTTCAGGCTCAGACTCCGTTCATGATGCTGCTATGTTTGAAACATCATCTTTCTGAGTTGGCTTACGTAGGAGAGAAGTTGGGATCGAAAAGCTGATCCCTCGATATTGCTGCGAAGCTAACCATCTTCACGTGATGGGGCTTAAGGCTTCGGATTTGATCAGGAGAGTGGAGCACATCGTTCAGCTGTCGTCAAGGATGTTAGTTCCATGAGCTTCGGGTACGTCTGTCGGCTCATGGTATTTTTCAGTCCTCTGGCTTTGGGGTTTGGGGCCCCAGTTTTGAAAGTTTTGAGCATAGGCCTGGGCCTAGGATTCGAGCTTGAGCTTCAATGCACTTTCCAAACTGAAGTGATAGGCTTTCGGTCTAAATTCAGTTCTGTCTCACCTAGACCTCGGAAAGTTGGAGGGCTTCAGTTGTCTTGCGGTTCTTCCTGTCGAGACTGATCGTAGAGGCTCTTTCGTCATCCCAAATCCTGTAGCTCGGACGCAAAAGCTTTTCTGCGTGCTGCTCGCTGCAGGGAATGAGGTCTTGCACCTTCCTATGCTGCAGTAATTAATCCACGGAAAGCACAGGACGGAAGTAGTTCAACTCCCATCCTAAAACCTAAGCCCCAAACTCTAACTTCCTATACGGAGGCTATCCAACATGCCAGTTTCCGGAAATGTCGGTGCTACGGACGCTCCACCAGGCAAAGCGTAGCTTCCGTTCTCTTGCAAAGCGCCGTCTTTGCTCCTCCAAGAAGATTTACGGATTTGACACCTGTTGAGTTTGGGGCGGGTTTTACAGGCTGGAGCCGCACCCTACACTCGAACCTTTGTCTAGCACTGGCAAGGGTTCTGAGACCCCAAGAAACCCAACCCGAAGCAGCACTCCGGAAAACTCCCAGACGTTTGCTCCTGAGGAAAGCATCCAGAGACGTCCTGTCAATGGACCTCGGCTTGTCAAGCTTACAGATCTTGACTCTCCGGCTGTCGCAATGCCAAACAAATGGGGTCGACTTGGGAGTTCGAGCTTTGCAACACTTGAGAGTCTCACAAAGTCCCATCGATGCTTTCAACCTGCAGTCCTGAGTCTGGTGAAGGGCTTCGGAGTTGGGTTTTATGGTCTGGCTATTCGGGCTTCTGGGTTACCCATTTGGGGCTCAGCATTCGAGGCTCAACCCAAGTTCCTGCACCGAGTCCGGGTACCACTGTTTTGGGCCTCTGAAGACTTCGCCACACCTGCACTTGCCGAGGAATCCTTCTTCGACCTTCTCCAGGACTTCACGGCATATGCGAGGGCGAATATACTGTAGGGAATAGTATACCCGGGCATCAACAAGATTACCTAGACAACTATAGATAGATTTGGGTTTCCGCTGTCCGGCCGCAAAGATGCATCTTCAGCCACTGCTATCAGGAGGACAGTCTGCTTTAGAATGCATGTCATGAAGCGTCGATCACGAAGTAGTTATTCGATCCGAGGTCGGAGCATGCAACCCCGTTTGGGACTGAAGGTCCAGGATTCAGACCGAGATCAATGTGCTGGCAGATGTTGGGAATGGTCCGCTACTAGTAGAATGTTGAAGCGTGCACGGCCAACCCAACGCCTCTCCGGAGACTCATGGAATTGGCCGGAGCGAATCTTGGAAGTGGAACCATCCACGGCGGATCGCCGAGACGAAATCGTCTTGTCCCTACAATGACGCTGGAAGAGTGGACCTTTGCAGCGAGTGCAGTGAAGTGAAGTATGTATGTATGTATGTACGTCGGTATGTATGCATGTGTGTCTGTGTGTGTGTATGTATGTATGTATGTATGTATGTATGTATTTGTGTCTGTATGTATGTATGTATGTATGTATGTATGTATGTATGTATGCCCAGCGGAACCGGGACAGGGAAGTGTACGTGCCGCTGAGTCAACTGCCGACAGTGTTTATAAGACCCTCCGGGACAGTGACCTGGTACTGAGTGCCATTGAAGTGGCTGACATACCCGTGCCTGTCGTTGCGACCGGGCTCGGAGATTGTACTCGAGTCGTCGTTGGACCGGCGGCATGGTGCAGTGCCACGGAGACACAATGCACCAATTCTGTTGCCTTCTTTGTCAATGGTAGCAGGTACGCAGGTATGTGGTTATATATGCCTGGACCTCGGATACATACATATATGAACACGTACATACCCACAGACATACAACTACGTGCACACAGAGCAACACTGAATCTTGAGCCGACGCCTCAGTCTTGAGCTTCCTAGCTCATCATTCCTAAACGCTTACTGTTAAGCTTTGGATCCCGGGCTCTGAACCGTACGACTCCTGAGCCCCCTCCAAGCCCCCGAGCTCCAAAGAATCGAGCCATGAAGCGACCCGCCGCCAAGCGACCGGCAGCGAAGCTGCCAGTGGTGTGGCAGGACTTGGTGCTTCAGCTTTCTTTGAAGACTGAGGGCTTGGGGTTGAGGGGGTGTTTGTTTCACAGGCTTTCGACATGGGGCGGCGCGGTTTGTGGCATGTCTTGTTTCGACTTTGTTGGTGATACACATTTTGGCGTATGTGGGAGTTTGGGACCGGCTGCAAGCTTAAACGCGGAGAACTCAACGCGCACTATATACGTGAGTCACTGTCGACTGCGTCGAAGTTGGAGTTGCTCTTTTAGGGTTCTTCGTTTGCTGCCTACGCCAGATACTGCGATACTGCCTGCTGCTACTACATACAACAACTACGCCAACGACCACGACGACAATCAAACTGCTGCAAAAGTAATACACATGATGATGCTGACTCTGGTTTTCGGACACTGGTCCTGAAACCCTCGACTCCCGCATCCGAGGCTGGAGCTGTCAAGCGCCCGGCGGCGGCGGTACGGACTTGGCCTCACAGCACCAACAGGGGAAGCGTTAAGGAAGCCTTGGTTTCGGATTGAAGGGGTTTCGTGAGATGTCCGGATACGGGGGTTCCGGCTAAACACAGTCACTAGCAGTCCTGCCAATAAGTCTTGCAGAAAGCGAAGCTGGCCAGAACCGAGACCCGAAATTCCAAGCCTAAACTCTGAAGCCGACTAAACACTTGAAGCCCTAACCAGATAAGCCAATATAAATTAACAAACCCTTAACCCTATAAGCCCTAAGCCAATATAAACCCTAAACATTATAAGCCCTAAACCATATAAACCACCATAAACCCTCAAACCCTATAAGCCCTAAACCCTAAACCCGTGGGTCCAGGACGTAGGACTCCGCTGAAGGCTTGAATGAAAGAAGTGCCTCGTGGCCGGTATGTAACCCTAACCCTCCAGGTACCTACTAAAAAGGGCCTTCCCCAGGACTCTCCAAGCTGACCTTTGGTGCGGAGCAAGCCTCAACTGTCGATGAAATGAAAGTCGCGCAAGATGTTGGGAAAGAGCTCGGGATGCTCAACCAGTACCTGCGGCAGCTTTCCCTGAACCCCTGTGTCAAACCTCCAATAGGGCGAAAACTTGGCAGCGCATCACACGCGCACGCACGCCCACGCGCGCACACATGCACACGAACACACGGAAACACACACACACACACACTCACTCACTCACTCACTCACTCACTCACTCACTCTCACTCTCACTCTCACTCTCACTCTCACTCTCACTCTCACTCTCGCTCTCACTGTCACTCTCACTCTCACTCTCACTCTCACTCTCACTCTCACTCTCACTCTCACTCTCACTCTGTCTCTCTCTCTCTCTCTCTCTCTCACTCACTCACTCACTCACTCACTCACTCACTCACTCACACTCGCGCACACGCAGACGTCCACGCCCATGCCGAACGCCCATGCGCACGTGCACGTGCACGCATGCCCACGCACAATTTAATCTCCCGCACCTGTGGGACATCCTTCTTGCGGAGCTGGGACCTGTGAATGTCGTGCTGATACTTGCTGGGGTCGGCATAGAACTCCGTCTCCACGAAGTGTCGTAGCGAGTCCTCATCGTGGAACTGACTGAACCATGGCCGAACACCTCCCGCCGACAAGAAGTTTTTGTGAGCGACGCCTGCGGCTCCATCCAAGCTCCAAGTCACATGCCAGCCGATGGGACGTTGGTCCCGGGCACGGAGCAAGTTTGGAGGTTTGTGGACAGACGACATGTCAAGCAGTGCCGCTGGCCCCACCAGGGGTTTGTCTTTATTGAAGAAGAGGTTCCCCTCCAAGACTTGCCGGAAGAAGACGACTGGGGTGGAAGGCTTCCAGTGACCGTTGTTCCAGGCCAGCCCGTACCAATAGCTTGTCATGTTGACTCGAGCATTCCACATGCCACCGGCAGGCCGGCAGTGTTTCAGGGTCCGGAGGGCGTCCTGACCGACGATCTCGTCCAAATCCCCATACAGAATAACATCTTCGGGGTCATAACTGTTGTCCACCTGCATCTGTTTATTCATGATGGTATTCTGGAGACGTTGCATGTCAAAGCCATTCATGCCCTCTGGGATGACGGCCTTGTGGGAGGTGATCTTAGCCCTGAAGGGATCAAAGCTCTTCGAGCTGAGGACCGACTCGAGCCCGTACGCTTTCTTTCGTCCCTGAGAGTCCCGATCTCCCTCCACGATGTGGAACTCGTCGACGAGAGGACTCATCTCAGAAAGCCGGAGGAGCAACTCCTCGGTCTCGTACTTGTCGACAAAGGCAAACGTGTCGATCAACTTGGCGGGACTGCGTGGGGACAAGCCAATCTCTTTACCCTCCTTGTCAAGAAGTTGCAGACTCTCGCAAATTGAGGCCTTCTGGATATCGGGCAACTGCAGCTGTGCACATTCGTCTGTGCTGCTGGACCTTGCAATGAACCCTGCAAGCAAGAAAAGGCGAAGAAGGTGAAGTCCGGCCGCCAACGACATGAGCTCTTGGAAACACGGATGGGTATACGGTGACGAAAGAACTCTCGAACCAAAGACAGGCAGATGCAGCTGCAGTGTTGAAGCGTTCGGCTCCATGCTTGACAAACACTTCTCAGAGATGGCAAGACGATGGATCCAAGCAACTCGCACCCACACCCGAAACTCCCAAGAAAGCCTGAGGGCTGGACACGGCCGGTGACACATGATGCCGAGCCGCCTACTGCTTCAAAAGCTGACTCGAAGAATCACAATCTGAAGTTCTGGTCTGAAGGCTGCAACACGATGAGCGAATGCTTGGTGGTATGCTTTCTGACCAACTGCAAGAAGCCCTGAAACAACTCTATCAACAAGAGAAACTCTCAGTCTGACACCGTGAACCTGCAAAAGCCGCATTGTAGGACACGATCGCTTATTACTTTACAAGCCCGAACGCGCAGCAGTGGCTCTGAAGCAGACGTGCACTAGTCTTATACCCTGCGCGCAAGGCATTCGCCGAAACCCGAGAGACACGAAGCAGAGGGTGGAGGCCTGTGCAGAGCAGCCACTGTCCTGCAAGCAGAACTCTTGCATATCTGATGATGTAAGAACATTGCCAGCTAAGGAGCACGGGGTTCAGATTTGAGCGGTGTGGATCGAGGTCTCTAGGCTCTGCAGCCTAGACCGCGACTCCGCATCCTACATAACAGAAACCTCAAGCCATTCCAGCCCCAGAGGCACTAACTGGGGGGTGCTTGGCGCCGTCAGCCGTAGGTTTCATGGCTTGTGTACGGTCGTACCTGCAAGGTGCTGCAAATTTCAGGATGAAACATCACTGAATCCCGAACGCAAAACCGGAAACGGCAAAGCCGAGTCCGAAGCTCTGACCTAGGTCACCAGCGCCTCAGCAATAAGAACAGAGACCGCAAAAACAATGCCTCCCGGGCGTTGAGAACCAAACATAACTACGCAGCGAGGGTCCTTTCTGAGGCGCAAAGCTGCTGCATCCACCTTTCAGAAGGATACTGAAGCATTGAACTACTCCGAATAAACTCTAATGGCACACCGCCACCCGTCACATGCTAGGTAGTGCAAGTAAGCAGGCTATGGTATGAAGTTGACACGCATCACCCCTGCGGCAAGCTGTGCCGAACCATACCGTCTTCTCGAGTCCTTCCAGGATTGTTGGGAGGGCTCTTCGCACACCCCCGGCCTCAACCACCCCAAGCCCCGTTCTTGAAAAACCTTTTTTATCCAGCCCACGAGTCTCTGTTCCTGAACTAGAAGCAGGTGCTGTCTTTGATGATACTATTGCAACTTCTCAGATACATGGAAAGTTTGAAGAAAAAACTTGAAACACGCCTTGAATCCTCAACGCTCAAGCAGCATACAAAAACTGCCTTGCCCCGAGTACCCGAATGAAAACTCCTCAAAGAAGCCCGACTGCGAAATCCCCAAGACCACCCCGATAAAACCTACTCAGACTGGGGCCATACAAGGCAGTGCTGGAGTCCAACACATCGCCCAGCCACTGCCTGGGTGTGCACTAAGATAGTAAACAGTAACTAAGAAATATGTGCTGGCTACGACAGGCTACGATGGCGCTCATGAAATTCTGCTGCTGATATCTCTGGTCCATGGTGCACAGCACAGGGGGCAATACTCGCACGATTGCAAAGGTACTCGCGCTGCTTCTTTTGTGACAGTCTTCGTGAAAATTCTGGACATGTTCGGTGTTCCGGCTGTGGTACTTGGTGGTGCTTTTTAAAGGGGCCTACTTCCAGCTGTGCATGTTCAGGCTTTGGAGGTTTCGGTTGGGAACTTTTGAACAGATCCTTGAACCCGGGTTCCCGGTTCAGGCTACAAAGACACAAGTTTGGTTGGGGGTACTAGGGTTTGGTCGCCGAGTGCCAAAGGTACCACTTTTCGGAGTTCAACTTTCCAGCCTTACAGTTGAGGGTCCGGGTGTTTGTTGGTATAGTCGGACGCTGCCACGACACCGGTGCCGAAGACTTTGGCCGCAGCAATCGTCGTCGTCGTCGTGGTTGCACAAATTGAGCCACAGCAGCCACGACAGTCAACAACCAGCACCACCACTGCCGCCACCGTCACCGCCACCATCGAAGCCTCCACTGCCACCGTCTTCATGAACCAGTACCACAGCCCGACCACGCACCACCACCACCACCTCCACCACCACCACCACCACCTCCACCACCACCCCCGCACCACCGCCACCACAACAACAACACCACCACCACCCGCAACAGCAGGAGCAACAAAAATCGCGAGGGTAACTCTGACAGTGAACAACATCAAAACCAAATTTGTGCTTGCTACAGTAACATCAGTGCTACATAGTGCTGCCAACAAGAGCGACATTATCGATGCGGAGTGGCACATAAGCTGGTATTGCCGGAAGCCGAAAGAATCTCTACCCAAGATACCCAGACGCTGTACCTTGGGTTCAACGTAAAGAAGATTGAAGCCGTCAGCAAATGTTTCGGCTAATAGAAACAGAAGGTCGCAAACCCTTCCTAGCGGTCCTCCTGCAACACAATATAGGACACCGCCTTGAGGTTTTAGGAATATGGTGAAGAAGGTCTCTGCAAGGTATGGTGCAAAATCTGTGGAGTCTTGGATGCTGTCCTCAAACGTGGCGTCGTCAAAGGTAACTATGTCAACAGGAGTCTACCACGACGTAAGAACAGCGATGCGACAACGTCATTCAGAAACCTCCATGGCCCCCATAGCATGTTTGCACAAAGCGAGAAACCCTGTACAACAACACCCTAGAAGCGGAACACCGCCAAAACACCAGGGGTCAGTGTCTCTCTCGTTCACTCTAGGTCTCGTTCACTCTTCTATCTCTCGATCTCTGTTGCTACCGCTGAATCTAAGCAAACATTCAAGAATCCAGAAAAGCTACGCCATCCTCTTCGTTCGCTTTGTGCGACCCGGGTACCGATCAGAATCAGGGCCGTCAGCTGTGCCACCCAATTCCTTACGGAAACAGCAAAACTCAAAAATAATGTAGGGTTTGGCCTTTAGGATTTAGTGACCTAGTTTTGGGGGGCGTCGGGGCATTAGGACATGAGAGTTGCAAACATGAAAATCAAAAACGGGCCGGACTTGAACTACGGATAACCGCCGACTTTCAGTCTCACCAACCGCCCAGCTGCAACGTAGATCCCGGCGCGCCCGGGACAATGCCAAAACAGAAGGTTCCAATGCCATAAAGGAGCAAACCTGCACAACTGTTCATGTGAAGTTTTGGGGCCCTGAGCCCCTAAACCCGACACGAACACTGGTCACCTTCAATATAGGGATTGACTTGGCTTTGGAAATAAAAGCTTGAGAACGTGCTGAGTTGATTGAGCTAAGGGTGGCTTCTTGGCTTTAATCTTGAATTAGGATTCAGCCTGATACCAGGGCCACGATACATTTGGGCTGAACTGTTCCGATTTGTCGAAATCAGTGCAAGAAAAGCAGAACCTGCACCAACCCACTGAAAACTCACTCCTGTCAAAAACTTAGGGTTCCATAGCGGGCTGGGAAAATTAGAAAAATATTCACACCATGGTACAAAAGCAGCAGCAGCAGCAGCAGCAGCAGCAGCAGCAGCAGCAGCAGCGGCAGCAGCAAGCATCACTAGCCACAAACAACAACCTCTACAACACCACCACCACCACGACAACTACTACTTACTACGGCTGCTACTGCTACTGCTATTGCTACTGTTACCTACAAATACAGCGACAGCCAGCATGTCAATGTCAAGCATGTGAAGCAATGCAACACGACGACGAGCCAAAGCTGCAGTACCTGTTTTGGCCATGCTGCGTGTGTGTACGACCGGCTCATGGAGAAGGCCTCGGATGTCCGTTCCTCCACTCTTGAAGTTCAGGAGGCACTTCTCCTCAAGGTCAGAGAGTTGAGCGCAAGCGGACGACCCGCCGCCACAAGGGAAGAGCTGATGAATTCTATGTTTCACTACTTCCTGGCGGCCGGTGTGGTCGAAGAGGAGATCGGGGACTTATCACTGGACAAGATGCCGAATCACACTCTTTATCCTTTGGTTTGTCTGAAGATAGTCCTGCTCCGGTCTATACCAGTAAGACCAAATATCCCGCACTCATCGTGGCTCTGCTCCTTCCACATCGACAAGGGAAAGCACTGGTTCTAGTTACGGAGCATTGATTAAGAGCACCGCCCAAGCCCAGGCACACCTCTTTATGCAGTGCGAGGCTGGGGAGATCTGTGATTTCGAGTTGAGCTCCCTATATGGCCGTGGATGGGAGACCACTCGCAACAACGGTGGAGATCTTCTCGTCGGTGGGAAGACCTATCTTGTTGGGTCCAGGCTGAAACATTTGGCAGGCTCGACACTGGTCGGGGTAGCCCATCATCATCTTCCATGCTCATACATGGTCGTGGAGGTTACCTACAGGAACACTCTTCCCGTGAGCGGCCAAGGCCACAGAGGAGAACTCCCCGACAAGGCCATGACAGCGACCTTGAGGAGAGCTGGAAGTGACACAAGATCGCGGACTGGAAGGTTGGTCTGGCTCACGAAGCTTTGGGAACTATGTTTTCTGATTGCTTGTACTATCAGGTCGATTTGATCGGCGGTGACGCCGATATGGCCGCTTATTTGGCCACAGGACGCAATCAAGCTTCCATAGAAATGCATAGACATCAGTGGCAGCATGTCCTTTGACTATTTCCTGGAGGGCTGGACGGAGAGCCCGACCTGTCGTCCGATGTGCCACCCTCGAGTTCAGCACGGTTCTGCAAACAGTCTTTGTCTACTCAAGCAGTACGAAGACCAACTTGGCCGTCCTTACACGGAGTGCACTCAGCCCGACTGGAATACGTTTCTTCCTCTGGGTCCAGTGGCGGCCGCTGTTCTTGAATGGGGCCACTCTATGGACGACGAGCAATGGGCTCAAGCAACTCCTGGTCAGCTGGAGTACACGGTCGGCGTCTCCGAACGGCTTCTGAATTCCACCTCGACGGCTTACCTCCTTGGAGACCGGGACTATGACGCTCACACTCCTCTCCTCATCAAATTCCACGCGAACCAGTACACTGGCGGCGATGAATCGCAACCCCGAAACGGTCGAAGAGGCAGCCGACAGATGAAAGGCGAGACAGAAGGCAAACAACGCTCGTGGAAAGAACTGACTGGACTCCGAGTCGGAACGACCGATCTGCGGACCTACACCTCGCGTTCCTGTTCGGCCTGATCCTTTCGCTCGCCTTCAACCTGTTGTCGTCTACCAGAATGACAACTACCACTGGCTTGGCGATGGGACTCGTGACCGTAACTGGGATCATGATGCTGAGGTGGTTGACTTAGTTCTTTCACGGAATGCTTCTCACATGGGAAGGTATCCTTCTTTACTGCCAGCCATTTCAAGCGACCATGCTTTTCTCGGGAACCAAAAGACCCCAGAGAAACTTCTCACTGGCGAAGATACTCTATCAGAGTCATATGCAATTCTCCGGAGCCGCAATCCATGCCTGCGCTGGCATCAAGTGGAGCTGAGCTCTACATCCTTTTTACACAGTAAGCTTTCCATCTGGAGAGGGAACTGAACATGTGGGCAAACTTTCGAGCAAGAGCTTTAACCTAAGATCCGTTTGCGCTGGCGCGCGTGTTCTGCTTAATTTCAGAAAGCTGTCTCCAGGCCGGGGATGTGCAAGTTCTCGCAATTCACTTTTGTAGCTCAATGTGTTACTCCGCTCTTAGTTCGCATGCGCAGTAACAGGCAATGTAGAACGCTGACTTCACGGCCATGCAGTTCTATGTGTTTTTACATTTGTGCCTGGCTGAAACAGAAACACTGAATGTTACACATCCAGGTGCCTGTCTGTTTCACGTGTCACATGCGTGTATCTACGCCTGTTGCTCAAGAGTACTGATCAACAGCTGTGCGTCCGTAGCAAAAATAAATACCTGTGTTTGCCTCCACCAGCGCCTTTTCGAGCTGATGACAACGAAACAACGGAGTGTCTCTGCAGC
>CAJNDV010025491.1:17804-31521 GCA_905221635.1 Symbiodinium sp. CCMP2456 | reverse complement strand
TGTTGTTGTTGTTGTCGTCGTGATGGTGGTGGTGGTGGTTGTTGTTGTTGGTTTTTGTTGTGGTTGTTGTTGTTGTTGTGGTTGTGGTTGTGGTTGTGGTTGTGGTTGTGGTGGTGGTTGTTGTTGCTGTTTCCGTTGCAGTTGTTGTTGCTGCTTCTGTTGTTGTTGCTGCTGCTGTCGTTGTTGGTGGTGGTGTTTTTGTTGTTCTCAGTATTGTTCTTGTCTTTGTGTGATTGTTCTCGTGTTTTGTTCTTGTTTGTAGCAGGGGTTGTGGTTGTCTGATTGTTTTTGTGGTTGCTGCTGCTGTCCCTGTTAAAGTTGCCGTTGTTGTTGCTGTTGCTGCTGCTGCTCCATACTGTTGTTGGCGTTGTCGTCGCCGTCGTTATAATACCAGCACAACTACACCTGCGATTGCTACTGGTGCTGCTCATCCTGTTACTCCGGTGATTAACAGTGTGGTCGCCTGCTTCCTATTCTCAGCCCCGTGCGCCCTCAGCCCCATGCTGGCAAGTACGAAATGCTGGCAAGTACGGAATGGAGTTTGGAAATTCTGCAAGTCGGGTGGTCAGGTTTGGGGCCGTGGCTGTAGCCTTGACTGCTTCACAGTGCAGCATCACGTTGGACTTGCGGCCGCAGCTTGATGAACTCTACACAGCCAACAACCTTGCAGCTCCAGGTGCAGCGGAACGAAGTTCAAAAGCAGAACTGGCAGCGAGCACACCGAGAAGGCTGTCACCTGCGTGAGGCCGCTGGCGCAAAAAATGTACAGAGTTCGGAGCTGATATGTGTGAAGCAAGGGCAGAGCTCAGCTTCTCACAAGAGGTTCATTCCTGGAAATAGTGCCTTGTGCTTGCTCGGAGTTCCCTTTTACAAAAGCTTGAGTAGCTCTTTCCAACAGAGACCGGGTCGACCGAGCCCTAGTAGCGGCGCAAACCACGTGGGACAGTGTCCCCTCCTCCCCAAAAAAAGCTGGACGCTCAAAACCTGGTCTATCTGCCCTGCTTCCATTCACTGGTACCCAGGGTACCCATATAGTCATACAGTGACTCCTGCTCGCAGCAAGGCTCGAGAACAGTCCGCTTCCAACCCTCGACGCCGTAGTGACAACTTGCCAACGCATCCCGTAGAAAGTAGAACCATGAATCGAGGCGAGACACCGCCACCATGGGCTCCGGGCGCTCGCCTGAGGATTGGGGGTGGTTTTGGGCTTGGGACTCAAAACTGCATCGGCCAGCGCAAAGAAGCTTGGGGCTTAGGCTTCCGGGTTCAGCTTAGGCTCTTCGGCTTAAGTGTTGAGGGCAGGCTATTTTGTGGGTTGAAGCGTCATCGATGCCATGAACATTTGCAACTTGAGCCTGTCCGCTTGGTAAAATGCGCAGTCGGGGTCGTCATGGTCGTCGCACTGGTGGCAGTGGCAGTGGTAGTGGCACTGGCACTGCCAGTAGTGGCCGTAGCAGCAGCAATGGCGATAGCAGTGGTAGTGGCAGTCGCAGTTGTAGTCAGCAGCACTGGTAGGTACTGGTACTGGTGCTACTACTCCTAGGGCTAGGAGTAGGACTACTGGATTAGGACTCAGGTTAGTACAGGTAAAACAGAACTTTGACAAGCGTCCGTCCAGGAGCGGCTCGGCCTCCGAGCCCGCAGCGCTGCCGCTGGAGAAGAGGGTGATCTCGGAGTTTAGGGACTTTGGGGCTTCCGCTTAGAGAGTTCAGGCTCCCGAATAAAATACCATGCTCGTGGCTCATGATGATGTTCAAATCGGTGCCTGAGTTCATCGAACTCCACATACAGGCTTGCAGGAGTCTGGGTTTGAAGATCTAAAGTTTCTCATTAAAGCCAAGGCTACAAGCAGGGCAGCTCCAGCGCTGGCCAGGATCTTGAATCAAGCCCGACAGCAGGTCTTCTGGGCTTAAGAATGTTTCCCGAACCCTGAACCTGAAGCCTACAGTCCACCCTGAAGTGTTCGGAAGCAGATGACCAACTACAACAAGCCGAAAATTAAAGTTGGGTTTTGGTTACTGTATCTTGCAGCTATTAAAGAAAGATGATGAAGGTGATGGAGCCCTACTTAACTGTGACGCTAAGGCCCCACAATGGGCACCTTCTTCAGATCTTCGTTGAACCAAACACAGATGCTGATCAACCCGGTTTCTGGCAAAACTGCATATTGCAGCACCCCCTTGGAAGCTTCGACCCGGATTTCCCGTCGTGCCAGGTAGCGCCCAAGAACAGGAAGTGCATAACGGCGCTGAGCATGAAGGGTAACTGGAAGCCTCCGGCACTTCCCTCCTTACAACTCGCCTCTGATGAGGCTGCGAATTTAAACGTGGTTCTCTTAGCACTGGTTGCTGGCACTGATGGCATGTTGAGGATTCTTCCCAAAGGGACAAACTTGGAACTTCGTATGAGACTTTACTTTTCATGCAGAGGAATTGGGAATTTCTATCGTTACGCACAACTCGTGGAGTGGTGGCCTAAACCGCCATCAGACTATGACCGCCACCCACGACAACGACATCTGTGTGTTCCCACACATCATGCCAAGTCTTGCCTCCCCAGGCGAAAAGCACTCCTCGAGCAGAGCTCGGCATGCGCCATGGGTAACGGTCTAGGGCTCATAGTCTTGTATCAGCGTTTGGGATTGAAAGTTCACTGTTTGGAAACACCAACACATGACCAATGACTGTATGTATGCTTGTATATATGCACATACTTGTTTAGTTGTTTAAGCATTTATATCACGACTATATCCGTGTGTGTATATATATATATATATGTGATTTGTCTGTCTGTGTCTGTCAGCGTCTGTCTGTGTCTGTCTGCGTCCGTCTGTGCCTGTCTGTGTGTCTGTCAAAATGTCTGTCTGTCTGTCTGTCTGTCTGTCTGTCTGTCTGTCTGTCTGTCTGTCTGGCTGGCTGGCTGGCTGGCTGGCTGGCTGGCTGGCTGGCTGTCTGTCTGCCGCTCTGTCTCTCTGTCTCTCTGTCTGTCTATCTCTCTGTCTCTCTGTCTCTCTGTCTCTCTGTCTGTCTCTCTGTCTGGGTCTGTCTGTGTCTGTCTGTGTCTGTCTGTGTCCGTCTGTCTGTCTGAAATGTCTGTCTGTCTGTCTGCCTGCCTGCATGTACTTGTTCATTACGTTTTAAATTGATAGTTTTTCACTTCTGTTATGTACAAATGAAACCGTTTGTTTTTGCGTATTACCTGATTATTAGGTTTTGCTGGCGCGGATCGACACTACATTTGCTCAGAACGTCCTTCTTCAACCAAACTCTCATTCTGGGCCTCTGTATCCATACTCCAGCTCAGAACTTTGACACGTGGCTGTTATAGTATTATGGAGGCCGAACATGTCGGAGAGGGCTGTTCGGGATTCAATGGTTCAAGGGTTCGGGGTGCGAGGTTTTGGGTTTCGAATCTATGGTGTTGGATACTGTTGCTGGCGGTTTTCCTAAAAAATCCTCAAAACCAGGAGCGTTGGAGACTCGAAAACATAAGTAATTGCCCGAAACACAAGAGCCTCCAGTAGTCCCCAGTGCACGCGTCTGTCCGAAAAGAACTCAATGCAACCCTGACTGAAAATACGCCCTCCGCTGACCTGACACCAAGTTCGGCAGCAAAGCCCGAATAGTTCCATCTCATTATCCAACAACAAGCTTAAGCCAAATGTCAAAGCCCGATGAGTGGAAGTTCAGTAGGGCAATTTTCCGTACCTGGCACTTGAACCTGAGCATAAGCACAACATCATCAGGACTCCTCCTAGAAGCGGCGCGATGGTCACGCCGGCGTTCCCGAGCATCTCCTCCAGAAGGTTTCGAGGGCTTAGTAAATTTCGTCGAATGTCATGGCCAAAAGCTTCAAGGCAAGGGGCAGAATGCCCGTTCCGGTGCAAAGCGCAGGCTTTGCATTTCTGATTTTTCGGTTATGCAAGTGGGTCAGTTGGCTTCGAAGAAGATATGGAACAGATCGTCAAGGCAAGGATGCATTGATCCTGGTCCGAAGTTCGCATTAATCCCTGCAACGGTCTGAAGAAGGAAGTCTCCAAAAGCTTGTCTAAAGAAAGGCAACAACGGCAGAAACCCGTTGAACGGACCGAACCTCGAATCCCGAATCATAACCTTACATGGAGTTGGACAGTCGCGAGGCTGCAAACCCGTCGCAGGAAAAGCCACAAAGCCGACCCGCAGGGCTGAAAACCTGTTTCGTGGGACCTGGTCGCTGATAGAGCTTCGAGAACGTTGGCTTAGGCTTACGGTGTTGAACCAGACCACAACTCCGACACCTGCAGACTCCAAGACATTGCGCCTCAGCGCTAAGCGCAATCACCCAACTTGCGATGGCCTGGATTCCAACCACCTGGTGGAACTCGCCGTTGCCAGTATAAGAGCGTGCCAGACGAGTACCTTTCAACAGTTTGGCCCAGTCTTGGCAAAGAATTCCAGGATTTCGAGCCTTTCTCAAACCAGGTCCTTGCAATCCAGCTTACGAACATCAGAACATCGAAAGGTACAGCGATTCTCTTTAACAACATCAGAATCGTCCGATTGACAGCAGGAGCGCAAGGGACTGCAAGGCTCGGGCTAAGGAGTCGTTGAATCAAAGGGTTGCAGGTTTCGAAGTCGAGACTTCCGCTTACTTGCGACGGCTGCAGGAAGATCTCCAAAGAAAGAACTTGTATCGCTGAAGCCCCAGTTAACTGGCATGCCGACGGCAAAATCCTACATGACCACGTTAATAGAAAATACATCTGATAAACTCCCGAAACAGCGCACCCCCTGTCCTCCCCGCAAAGTGTCATGGCATGACTGCACAATCCTCGAGCCGATAATATTTTGTCTCAGCAACCCTTTCTATGCCATGCTTTACCCCCCCCCTCCGGAAGGCAGGATTCGTTCAATAGCAATTCTGCTGTGGAACAACATGGCCTTCTGGGCTTTATGCATAAATGGTTTAGGGTGCAGGATCTTCGACGCCTTGCCCGTTTATCTTGGCTTTCCCGCTGGGTCCAATAGATACGGTTTGGGGTAAGGCTTCAAGAACTTTAGGCTTGGAGATTCGTCTGGTGTTACCCATCGATTCTCAGGGCTCGCGATCAAGACTCAAGAACCGGCCACTACATGCTCAAAGCTCCCGGCGCACTGATGGACGTGTAGATGGGTGCCGTCGCCAAGCCTTGCAAAACCCGCCAGAAGAGCCAGCCTCGGGTTTCCGGCTGTGAGGTGTTCGGGGTTTCGAGGCTCAGCCTTTTTTTGAGGCTGTTTCGGGCGTAGTGATCAGTGGTGCGGCAAGTAACCGCTTGCCTAGCCCACAAGAAAAGATCACTCACTAGCATCACGAAAGGAATGCTGTAAAGCTTGCGCTATCACGAATCTTCGACCGACTTCGGCTGTGTCGGATTTGTTGACCGCTTCGACTTTTGGACTAGGTTTAACTGGGCAGGTTCGTGCCGACTCGTGTCCTCGTCATGTCCTCCAAATGCCCAAGTGGAACAGAAGAAGCGCCACCAAGGCGAAACGCATCTCCGAAAATCCAGTCCTCGACACACCACCAGCATGAAGCCCAAACAGAAAATGGAAGCTGAACCCAGGCCCAGAACCAATCCCAAACCCTCAAGCCGAAACCTGGCACCTAAACTCTGAACAGACGTCAGCAATAAGCTCCCAAAGCGGTGCTCGGCCTTGGACCGTGCGCGCCAAGCCGAAACCCAGGGAGCTGAAGGCCAACAGCCTCTGAAAACTAACACAGCTTGACATTTCGGGCCGTTTCGAATTTCGGGTTCGGGTTAGAAGCTTGCATGATCTTGTTTGTGGGTGTGGGCTCTTGCTTCGTGCTTGGAGTGTAGGGTGCCAGCTGTGACGCTGGCAAAGTTCCAAGCATCGACGCTTCAGGCTGTCGAGCATACGCACGTCGATCGGCGCTGGATAAGAATAGCATCTAACCCAATAAAATCTCCTCTTGACTCCGCTTTTTCTGTGCCCGCTATAATTCCTGCCAAGGAGGATTTTCACACTACGCTAATTTGGTCAGCGCTTGGGGCTTATGGGGTGTATGCCAAACACACCTCCGAACAGTCTGCGCCTGCAAGCCATCGACTCTCAACCTGCCTACCCTTCGGCTCTTGACATCCAGGGAACGCCAAGCCCACGTTCAGGGTGGTTTCCACACCAACCCTTCCGAGGCGAAGGACGGGTTGGGAGTGAGGTCAAGTGAGGTAAGGCTCAGGGTCGAACATGAGGGGCGTCGACGGTCCCAAACACCGCCGCTTGCTTAGGTTGTGGGTTTGGCTTTGCGGGATGCAGGTTGAAGTTGCCAACGTAGCTCTACGGAGCCTGGCGATCCTTGGGCCTGAAGGCACAGCACGGTGCACGCCATAACTTTTTGACTCCAAACGCGTTCCCTTCCCTTGAGATGTTAAATCAGCGGACGCCGAGACTTTCAAGAACATGGTCCTCCAACTCTACACGACGTGCTACGTTAGCACTCCTCTATTTTTCAAGGGCCTGTTCGTGGCTCTTTCGGAGCTCGCCAGGGGTCACTTGCTTGGCCGGGCAGGTTGATGTCCTCGGGGCTGCGCCTTTTGACCAGCGTGACGTAGGGCTCAGCCATCCACTGCCGGAACCGATCACGAAGGACCCGGCTTCTCTTGCCATTTGCCGTTCTGTCGGAACCCATCGTAGATTCCGGCACTGCTGACGCAAAGCCGCGATGCTTATTTCGACTCTCTTCTCCTGGAAGCTTGTCGTCAGACGGTGGACCGAGTCCCAAAGACTCCTGGCATCCGTAACCGGTATCACGTCCAGGACGGGAGCTCTCATAGTCGCTTGATGGCTCGTGTCGTACATGTCTGAGAGCATCGCCGACAAGAAGTTGCCGTAGTCCTCAGCCCTGTCCAACGATGCCGCCTGAGCTGCCAGCGTACTATGTAGAACACGCTGATGACGATAGCTTCGCCATTCCATCAAGGACGCAGGCGGCGTTCCTTCCAAAGCGGACGCAAAAGGTGGCAACTATCACCAGTCCTCCCTGGCTCTTCTCGTTGGGGGCGTTTCCGAAGCCAGAGTCGCCGTAGGCCACCAGCATCATGTCCTGCCAAGGAACGGACACTACCTTGTAGTAGGCGCCGTCCGTGGCCTTCACATAATGCAGAACCGCATTGATTTCAAGCAAGTCCGCGACCTTGACCTCTGCCGGGGGCTTCTGGAGAAAAGAAACATCCGAGGCTATGTCGCCCCGTGTAGTTCCGGCCAGCCATTGAAGACTGCCGATGCCGCTGCGGAACTGTGTCACGAGCTCCGGGTGATTGCTGAGCAACTCCTCTGGATCCAGCTTGGTCTCCGTCACCGGCACTTCCGAAACATAGCTCGACTGGTCCACGGTGATGGAGTGGTCGGCGCATTGTTTGATTCGTCGGCCCACGAAGACAAAGTCCGATCTCGCAGTCCTTGCCCCTGGTGCAAGAGGCGTGCACTGCATCCAGGCGGCTCGTGTAGCGTAGCCGTCCAGCGCCGCGAGGATCAGGTCGTCGACGTGCAGGCCCAGAACTGCGGTGAAGGTACCCTTCTCGTTCACCTTCTCGATGAACAGGAAGAGACAAGGGTCCAGGGTGTGAGTCACCCATCCCAGGGAGGTCAGGACCTTTCGCACATGAATGTACCATCTCCGTGGTGCATTCGCCTGTCCGTAGATCGGCGCACTCAAGCGGTACAGAAGGTCGTGCCGCATCCATTCCGGAATTGCCTGTCGACTCGCCGGGTCTCTGGGAAGCCTCATGTAGATGCTGGTAGGGGGCGCTCGTCGTCGGGTGCTCCTTGAAGAAATGCACTTTGACAGTCACAGTTCCACAAGTCCACCTTGTTGGCGCTTGCCCGTTGTAGAATACACATAACACCAGCTCTGCTCAGAACGGGCGAGTCGCGCGAGAGCAAGGGCAGGTGAGGATCACGAAAGCCAGCCACCACTACTACTATTCTGGCTTTCGGCTTGAAGGATCCTTCTCCCTTAGGCTTCCGAAAGCAAACCCTTGACCGCAGGATGGGCGAAAGGCCAATCTTCGAAGCGTCCAAGTAGACCGGCCTGCAGCCCAACCACTTCTGCCACTCACTCCACTCATCGATAAGGGCCTTAGTGAACTTCGAGATCTCGTCAGCGCTCATAGCCTGCCAGGGGAGCTCCTTTTTGAGAGCTTGCTGCAACGTTGGCGCCCTCGTCACCGGAGCTTTCCATAACTGCGGCCTCTCCTTCACCTGGCGTCTGCCACGATCTTGTGGGTAAGCCTGGAGGACCGGGACGTTCCTGTCGATGACCTCGTCTCTTCGGATGCTGAAGTTGGAACGTGCCAGAAACCCAAGTCGCCGAAGATCTCGTCGAAGTTCGGGGTCCGCCTGAGCGATGCTTCTGCTGGTATACTCCGTGATGGGGTACTGGTCACTTTCATAAGGCAAGGTTTCGTGTAGACACCCGGGATCGAAAGACATTGTCTTGCCTCTCGCGCTCATCAGAAAACCCGGCACCCTCCTTCCATCGATCGTCCTCCAGACAGCGCCCTGCGGGGGATTGCTTGAACGACACTCCACCTAGAGATCACCTCCGCGGTAGTCCCCCAGCTGGTGGACCCAGCTGAGGCTGTCCTTGAGGTCGCGGTTGTCTCGATGAGGGGTGGCTCGCGTGTTCCTGGCGACGAAAAGTGAAGTGAGTGTTTCATTCATAGCATGAATTGTCGGCTGCGACGGGTGATGCCGCTGAAGTTGCCGCGAGAGTACAGCCCCAGCGCCAAGGCGGCGCCAGCCTGATTTTTGCTCGTTGAGCGGCAGGCATGGACACAGCGTCGAGTAGTTGATAACACGCCGAAGTGCGGAAGTCCTTGGCCCGAAGAAGCTGCTTCGCCCATGTCTCGGCTGGCGTCGTAGTAGTCGCAGCGGCATCGTCCGGTTCATGGTTGCCGAACAGATGCGACGCAGTAAGGTAGCTGCTTTGACCGAAAAGCGGTTGTAGTTCAGAAGGACTACCATCCCATCCGGGTTGCAGCACTGCTTCGCGGCCGTGTTGACGTAGTACATCAAGTCGCTGCAGGCGTTGTTGTTGAGCATCTCGAGGGGGGACGTCGTTTGTCAAACTGACTGATAGAGGTTCTTGGTGGTTAGCGATATTGGGCTCGACATAGAAGACACACGGCGTGATGACTCATCATGGCCTGATGTCTGTCTAGAGGGACCCGATACGCCAGCTGACCTAGACTCAGATGACACGGACTGCTCTGGAAGTAGGTCACGCTGTTCTGGGAGTGGCGCACTCTGTTCTGGAAGTGGCGCATGCTGTTCTGGGGCCAGTGGCGCAGGCTGTTCTGGGTCCCGTGGCACACGTTGTTCTGGAGCTTGAAGTGCACGTTGTTCTGGAACGGCTTGTAGCGGTCGCCTTGCAAGAATAAGTGTTTTTCTCCGGCTCTCTGGAGGTGCTCGGCACACCTTCTCGGCTCGTAGTGGCTGGAACCTGTTGTTGTAGTTCCGCCGGCAAGGGAGCCCCTGCAGCATCCAGCAGCGGAGGTGCATCACCGGGTTGAGTAGCTGGTTGCAAAGCCGAGTCCAAAGCATCCAGGGCCGCGCGATCCACATTGGCATCAGGGCGACCTTGGGCTCGAAAGGCGAGGGAACGCTAGTCGGCCAAACCCTGGTCAGATTTTATTCCTCCTCGCCCGCCGCGTCGCGAACCTGCTCGCGGCTGCAGGAAATGCGTCGGCCGCGAGAGTTGCGCAGCCACAGCTGGTTCTGGTCGATGGCCACGATGGTTCCTTGGCGGTAACTCGACACTGCCCTCGCCATCCATTGCAGTCTTCTGACCAAACCCTGAGTACTTGCAGAGACCGTTTGGGCGCAAAAGGGGCACCCGGAAAGGTGATGTCCCTGTATCCGGGCTCGTGAGGCTTCATCACCTCAGTTCCTTCCAGCTGCTTCTTGGGATCCGGTTGCAGCTGGATCCTGGCCTGCGGTTGAGCATTGGTGACAGGATCCAAACTCGTGTCGCCTTGCCGAAGAATGGGGAGGCAAACTTGTTGGCAGACTGAGACAGTATGCTGGAAACAACAGCTTCGGCGGCCTCACAGTACCGTCTGACAACCATAAAGCTGCGCCTCGGCGTCGTTCTCCGGCTTGGAAGATGTCTAGGGGCAATCTTCGTTGCACCGGAGTCCGACGAAATTGAATCCTCATCAGCTCCCACGGCACCAGGGTTTTCAGCTGCTCGCCAAAGGGTGTGCTCAGGGGAATGATTTGGTCAGGGCGAACAAGTTGCTCATCCACCTCACGTAACAAAGGCAGCCAGGCATCTTCATGAAGCTTCACATCCAGGAAGTACACCGAGTAATCATCGCCCGCCTCGAGGATGTAGGACGTGTTCAACTCGATGTCATGCTCGTCGCGCCTGGCGAAGCGTTCGTCTCCGGCCGCTTCAAGAGATTCACAGAGTCCCTCGACGATGGCCTCGGATAGCTCAGGTGTGTACGCCTGGGCCAAAACACTGTTGCCACTGCCACCAAGAATTTCACCATGAGAACTCTTGTCGCATATGCAGGGCAGGGCCACTCGTTGAAGTATAGGGTCCAAGTCCGACAGCCAGCCTCTAAACTTCTTAAGCAAGTTGCCTTGCTTGTCCTTCAAAGAGCAACGGCACATACATCCGAAGTTGAACCGACTGTAGTTCATGAAGTCGTCTCACATCCGGATGTTTCCAGAACTCGGTGAAGGCTGGATTCTCCAAAAAGGAAGTGCCCATCATAGTCTTTGCTGGTCGTAATGATGGTGTCGACCATGCCGTGTATGGCTTTGCCCGCAGAGGCGGACCTTCATCCCGCCCGCCCCGTAGGACCGCAGTCCCGAAGGATGGGGCACACGTCTGGGGCTTGTTCAAGTACTCCTGAGTCGTCAGAGCCGCCGCCGCGGCGCTCAAGATCGTTCGGGCCGTGCACGGAGTACCAAACTGGCTCAGCACCCTGTCCTTCAAGGCTCCGCGCAACGCCGTCATGGAGTACTGCAGCACCATGGAGTTCACGTTGAAGATGAAGTGAAAGAGGTTCCTCAACAGCGTTCGCCACCGTAGAAGCCATGAAGGAGGAAGCATGAGGTGGCGGTACCGCGAGGGAACTCGTAGTTTCCGACACGCTCGGGCTGTAAAAACCTGCCGAAGAGATAACGTCTGGCAAATCCTGGGGAATGTGCTCGGGTGGCCACGGAAACGATTGATTACCCCAGTCGTCAAGACGGATAGCCAAATGCCCACATGGTGACAACCAAAGCTTGGCAGATCTCTTCAGGGCTCGAAAGTAAACCCGACCTTTGTGAACATCCGGCACAGCACCCAGTATCTCAAAAGCTCTCATGGACAACAAGGCCGGGGCGCTTGCCTGAACCGAACTCAAAGCAACGCCGAAGGGTATTCCTGCGATTGCAGCGGGGTAGACATGTCGTCCGAGGCTCTCGACTGCTTCATTGGGCCCGAAGGCAAACTTGCACTTGTCCGGAAAATCAACTCGACAGAGCGTGCCAATCTCCGAAACCTTCTGCTGACGCCAAGCCTCGTCTGCTACTTGTCGCTGACAACCTGTGTCGGCTATCGCGTAAGCCGAACTCCGACCCTCGTAGTCCTGAAGTAAAACATTTGCTGTCTTGCACCAATTGGGCTCGAAGTCCGAAAGGGGAGGCAAACTGAAAGGCACCTTCTTTTCCGGGCTCTGGTCGGACGAAGCAGAAGTCTTGGGGGCACCCGCGGAGGTGAACGAGACCGAGGTGGTCCAGCTGGTACTCGCAAGGCCATCTGCATCCAGAGTAAGTCCTGGCATGCTCGCCGATGCCAGCTGGGCATTCTGCATGGAAAAGTCCGGGCAGTCCCGAACCCAATGGTCTGCCGACCCGCATCCGGGGCAAAGGCTTCCCTGAAGGCGTTGCTGCTGAAGGCTTGCATTCTGACTCAGCTTTCAGCTTGCCCTTGTTACCCTTGCCTTTGCCCTTCGGGGAGGACGAAGACTTGCCACCCTTGGTGCCAGAAGAGCATCGCCTTGATCACCATACGTCCAGGCCTCGTCCTCCTCCTGGGCGTAGTAGTCGAGGTCCTTCTCGTTGTAGGGCTCGTCCTGGCCGTCATCCGGAGGCTCACAGGGAGCTCGGGATGATCTTCGTCGTCTCCTTCGCCGCCTTCGGGAACAGAAGGCAGCGCGTCTGCTTGATCATCATGACCTTGATCGGGGTCCTCCTCTACAGCCTCATTCCAATCCGTATTCCAATGCCGCCACTTCCGAGGTCCTGAGCTTCTCGAGATGCCGTTGATCGAGTGGAAGCGCCCGCAAGACTGCTCCTCGAGGAAGGAGCTGTAGCCCGGCCTCTGGCTGGACGGGGGTCTTGGCGAGGTCGAGGAAGACCCGTTATGCTAAGCCCTGCCGGATACTGGATCCGTAAGGCTCCCAGCACTTTTGTCATGTCGTATTGGTTTCCTGCAGCAAGCAGCACTGAAGAAACTGAACGTTCGCCGAGACGTAGTCCTTCAAGAAGCTTGACGACTCGAGCTTGCTCGGGATTTGCAAGGACTCGATTGTGCTTCAGCTTGCGCTCCACCAGCCTTTTGAAGGCGGCCACGCTCTCACCTTGAAGCCGGCCGATCTGCTCGAACTCCCTTATAATCCCGCCTTGGCGAAACAGTTCCCGCTCGCCGAACGACTCCTCGAGGTCCTTGAGCAGGAGTTCGATCCCGTCCTTCCGGTCGTACCTGGAGTCGTCGATCTCCTCCAGCTCGAGTTCCGCTTCGCCACTTTGCTGCCCCAAGGCCCTGAGAGCCTGCTCGTTCGGGGGCAAGTACTCTTTGGTAATCAAGATCCATCTCTTCAGTTTCCTGCGGTAGCGACTCAGCAGCACAGGTCCTTCTCGCTGTCGCCGTCAAAGGTGCAGGTATGGCGCCTGAGCGCCATCGCTTCTCCTGACTTCCCATGCCTCCGACCGTCGATGAGGCTCCACAACGTGAGCCGCGCTTGCGCTGGGGTGCAGAGGAAACTTCCAAAGTCCGCACTGAGCCATTCGATGCAGCGCCAGAGCCGTCTTCAAAGGAGACTTCTTCGATGTCGCTCACATCAGCGCCAGCTGCGCCGTCCTGTCCTTCCAGGAGGTCTTCGTCGAAGTACATGTCGTCCCAAGGCTTGGGCCGTGCGCCTCCCAAGCGTCGCTACCAATGCCAACGTCGCTCTGCGGAGCCTGGCGATCCCTGGGCCTAAAGGCAGAGCACGGTCCACGCCATAGCTTTTTGACTCCAAACGCGTTCCATTCCCTTGAGATGTTAAGTCAGCGGACTCCGAGACTTTCAAGAACATGGCCCTCCAACTCTACACGAAGTGCTACGTTAGCAGAAGTGACTCCCAGCGTCTCTTTGCAGCCTTGTTCCGCTCAACTAGCTGAAGTGCCGATGAGTTTGGAAATAACTGGGATGAGAGTTGCAACCCAAAACTGCAAACCCTGCATCTCCGACTTGCTGTGTGATACTGGCGAAGCTTCTTTGCAACCCGCTCGGGTATTGGGCACTGTTGAAAGGAGTCGCTCGCGTTAGCGGCTTACGGAATGGAGCCTTACAAGCGGCTTTAAGGTGGTGACGTGCAGAGCGGCGAAGTGGCCTCGCGATCATCCTGTCCATTCCAAAGTTGCCTCGCGGGAGGTGGTAGTGGTAGTAGTGGCAGTAGTAGTAGCAGTAGCGGTAG
>CAJNDV010025480.1:34925-54906 GCA_905221635.1 Symbiodinium sp. CCMP2456 | reverse complement strand
ACCCTAAACCCTCAACCCTAAATCGTGCCCGGGCCTGCCGAGGTCATGAGCCCTGCTGACTTGGCACGGCGAGCCGCAGAACGGAGGCCCAACCAGAATCCCCCGAACTCAAGGACCTTGATTTAGGGTTTCGGGCTTAGGTTTGTTTTGGGATTTAGGGTTTCAAGCACCTTGATTTAGGGTTTCGGGCTTAGGTTTGTTTTGGGATTTAGGGTTTAGGGCTCTGGGTTTAGGGTTTAGAGTTTAGGGTTTTAAGTCAAGAGGTGGGATGGTTGTCTAGGGTTCAGGGTTCTTAAGTCAAGAGGTGGGATGAAGGCAGGGGAATGCAAAGTAGCGCGGAGGAACCTTGATATAAGGTCTCCTATTGCGGACTCCCGCAACTTCTGAGCCTGATTTTTTGGGAACGTTATCCTAACTGTTCCGAACCCTAAACCCTAAACCTTAAACCCTAAACCCTAAACTCTAAACTCCACTACTACCACTACTACTACTACTACTACTACTACTACTACCACCACGACTACTACTACTACTACTACTACTACTACTACTACTACTGCGGACCCCCCCCCAAAAAAAAAAAAAATAGGAAGAAACATAATGATTGCAGAAATTCTCCGACCGTACCCGGAATCCTGAACCCCAAAGCCCAAAGCTAACCAGCAAGTCCCGGACCTCGACATCGTCAACTGGGGTTCAACCTTTTGCGTTTGAGGGTTTTGGGTTTAGGATTTGGGTTGAGGGCTTTGGGTTGAGGGTTTAGGCTTTGGGGGTTTAGGGCTTTGGGTTCAGCGTGACTTTGGAAAAGCCACAAAAACTCCAACGGTACACGCGAAGGCCTACGGCTCAGACTTTCCTCCAGACGGAAATGCTAAGCCTCGGGGCCCCGGGCCAAACATGACAGAGTAAACCTTCTGATTTCACAAGCCCTAAACCAAAAACCCTAAATAAACCCTAAAGCAAGCTCTGAACCCCGAGCCCAAAAATCCCTAAACCCTAAACCGTAAACCCTAAACCCTAAAGCCTAAACCCAAAAGAGGTGTGGATCGGAACGTGATGCCTGCTTGGACCTCGCCAGGCACGGCAGCGCAAGGGATGAGAGCTTTGCAATAATGCTATTCCTCAGGGTTTCTTATGGGTATCGGGTTTAGGGTTTAGGGTTTAGGTTCAGGGTTTAGGGTTCAGGGTTTAGGGTTTAGGGTTCAGGGTTTAGGGTTTAGGGTTCATAATGAGGATCAAGATGAAGATGATGATTGTGTTGACGAGTGAGGAGGAAGCGATGATCACGACGAGGTGTTCCTAGTATTGACAAGATTCAGCGTGCCAAAAGCTGCGCTGATAGTGATGGTGGTGGCAATGTTGTGATTGTGACGATGACGCTGACGATGATGTTGGTGGTGATGATGACGACGAGGACGACGAGGAGTCTGATGCAGCAGTCAGTAGTGAAGACGAAGATGATGATGCTGAATGGGCCTTCTCCACAATCTGATGTTAATGTAGAGACGCCGGCCGCCGAACGAAGCACTGCCATGTATGGGAAACTCACATGTCGGTGGTGACGGCGAAATGTCGACGTTTCTGCTTTGGCGATAATTGCGATCTATATAATACCGGCTATACTGTAGTAATACTTGTGTCGATGCCGCTCTTCTGCTCTAGTGCTGCTGATGAATAAGACGGCCTGTTGACTATGGCACGATGACACGCCTGACCTTGGCAATCAGTATCGTGATGATGGTGCACATGATGTTGATAATGCTTCTTCTTCGTCATCGTCATCATCACACTGGTGGGCATGATGGTTGTGGTGTTGGTGATTCTGATGATCGTGCCGCGTCTTCTTGTTTGTCGTGATGGTTTAGATGAAGTCCATGCTGGGGGAAGAGTAGTACCAATAGTAATGAATTGAAATCATACCAACAGTCATGATACTTGTATTCTTTCTAGGGTTTCAGTAGTATGCAATAGCACTACAGTGATATTACAGGCAAGATTAACATAGATTAATGCTCACATGCCGATGATGACGGTGTTGATGCTACGGCGGCCGTTCACAGTTTTCATTCCGATTGTGCTGATGAGGGCGATGATGATGGTGGGTGTTTCTTTCGACACAAGCCTCTAAGATAGTTTTTGCTGTTGATGGCTACAAAACTGAACCCTAAACCTCACCGCATCTTAATCTTTGCTTCCTCTCAGCCGCCAGGCACCTCAACGACCTCGCAGGGATGTCGACCGCAGCACGTCCGGCGTGGATCTTCGAGGAGTCGGAGTCCGGGTAACCCTGGCAGCAGGGAGGCTCCGCCATGCTCGCGCCCTTGGGGAAGGAGTAGTAGTAGTAGTAGTAGTAGTAGTAGTAGTAG
Organism: Symbiodinium sp. CCMP2456; assembly: GCA_905221635.1. Taxonomy (NCBI): domain Eukaryota; class Dinophyceae; order Suessiales; family Symbiodiniaceae; genus Symbiodinium; species Symbiodinium sp. CCMP2456. The sequence goes on along the minus strand of CAJNDV010025480.1, from coordinate 52,540 downwards.
GAGTAGAGTGGTCATGGTTGGGGGCCTAGCGCTGAGTGACTTGGAGCCAGTGCTGCGTTATTCAATGCAGGGTTGAGAGTGTAAGTCTAGAGTGCCAATTCGCACATGTGATGCCTAAGGCAACATCCGCAGCACTGTTATCAGCATCATCGTCCAGTATTATGATCGTCGTCGTCGTCGTCGTCACCGTCATCATCATCATCATCATCATCATCATCGTCATCGTCATCCTCATCTTCTTCTTGACACGCGGCAAGAGGGAGTCTCTCGTCCTGCGGGCGCCTGTCAGCTCGCTTCAAGCGAGTCGGCTGCTTTCAGCAGCTGGCACGTGTGCCCTTTCGGGACACCAACTCTGCACCGAAGTGCTTCAAAAAAAACTCAGATCAGCCTTCTAATCCGAGAGAAAGTAGGAGCTACGTCAGCGTGCTAATCATCGAGTGTTAGCAGGTATGGCGTCGACTGTACTTGAATCATGGGCATCGGGCACTTGTTGTGCCCTGTCCTTCGACTCAGCGCCATTGCCAGTCTGTCCTCGAGGATTGTGACTCTGTCTGAGAGACGGGTCAGTGTCAGCTGGATTGACTCCAGTCCTTCCGCCAGCGCTTCCACTTGAACTCGCTGCAAGAACATTTGACTGGACACCCAATTGAGGTCCGCCTCTGTCAGATACGGTGTGGAGGTATCCTTGCGCTGCACCACCGGCATAAGATGGCTTCAAGGAAGTGCTCAGAGATACATCTACAGCTGAAGTGGCTTGAGAGCTCGTGAGGAAAATGACGTACATGTTGGTGCTAACATGCTCAAGCCCAATCGAGTCGAGACGGCACGGAGTTTTCTCATCATCGAGCTGCCAGCATCCTTCTGCAAAGAACAGGACTGAAGTGTAGTGCCCGGACGTTGGCACTGAGCCATGATGCTGAATGCATGCCTTTATGTCGTAGGTACACCAAGTGACGTCGAGGTTATCAGCCGTAGAAAACACCGGGAGCTGGAGGGTATGGGGGATGAGATACGGGTGCTGTTGCTTAACTGCCCATCCCGGGGAATGATACAGGAAACGAGGGAGCTGAAGGCAGATCCATTTATGCTCAACCGTAAAGGCCTGCAAAGCTATACCCGTATGCCAGCTATTGATCAGGCTTTGCAGATCCAAGGGATCCGTGGACCCCGTGCACTGCGGAAGTGACAACGGGATGCACTTAGTAACGGAAGTCTGCACCTGGATTTCAATCCCATTGTCACCAATGCTTCGCGACTCCCAGGCACCTCTCAGCACGTGCCTGGACAGCTGAGGATGGATATGGTCGATGAACTCTGCAACGTCGTGTTGCCGGTAAGGCGCCGACCATCCCAAGAGCCCGAACCCCAACAAGCGAACGGCATTGTGTGCCCTCCTTGTTCCATCCCAGAGCACCTGTGGTAGTAGGCGGCGTTCTCCTACTGTACTTAACACATGAGCAAAGGAATACAATAAGGAGTTCATGTAGCATTGGTTCTGGCCCCCTGCTAACGTGAATGGTGGTAAGAGTTGTGGTGCCTCATCCGCTGTCCCAGGGGGCGTCCTGACAGGTACTGGCGTGAGCGGGCTTGGCGCCCGCCGGCACTCAACAGTGGTGCTGTGAGTATGGGGGGGTGCTTGAGGCAGATTATTTGGGAGCGGGTCCTTACCTATCTGCGCTTCGGATAGACAATGTCCGCCAACTGCTTGGCCAGCTTGGTCTGGTGGAGGTTGTCCTTCTTGATCGATACCCCGACGAGGTGTGTAGCTGCGTTTGCGGAAAAGGTTGAGAAAGCCTCGTACATTTCGAGAGAGGTTTGACCGCGTAGAGACACCTCCAGATGAAAGGTCGATGCAGGAACCGTCATGGCCTCGACCTTCTGCAGTCCCGGTGTCGAGCTGAAGCGCTGTATGATGTCGCCGTGGAGTTCTTTCATCATCCAGGATAGGAGGCGGATGGCCTCTGTGTGTTGAAGGGCAGGCCTGTTCGGGTCCTGGATCAACTGCTTGGTGGTCCTGTCCCACCGCAAGTAGACCCAATTCCCCTCCGAATTGATCCAGCCCTTCTTGAGGAGCGCAGCCTGGGTCGCCTCCGTCGCCATCTCCTTCTGCATTCTTTTCTGGAGTTCTTGCAACATCGATTGCATCAGCAGCGTTCGTAGCGGGGTCGCCGGCGCTGCGGTGGCTTCTGCTTGCTTGAGATGCCACTCTTTGCTGACTTGCATGAGGGGACGCAGCACCCCCTCTTGTTCGTGTTTGAGGAAGAGCACGAAACATTTGTCTTTTCGCAGCCTCGCAATCGTTTCCTCTTGCTGAAGGAGCAAGCGCCCCATCAGCCTCAAGGGGTCGCCGTTCTGCTGCTGACTGTAGGTGGCCATTCCCATGCCCGCCTGGGGAAGCTGTGGGTGCATCCTCATGCCCATGGGCATCTGCCGAAGCTGATGCTCCGGCCTCTGCCTCTTCTGAGCCCGATTGGTCATCGCGGTCATCGCTTGCTGGGGCGGGCCGATGTTGTAGCAGTGCGCGAAGATGCTGGCGTCGATCTCCGGGTCCATCTCCTCCTCGTACATCCTGCAGCTGTTGATGGTATGCTACGGCGATGCAGAGCTGGGACATGGGAGTACACTGCAGAACGTGCCTGCCTGGAGCACCTACCCGGTGGGAGCACCACAAGCAGTTGTGGTTGCGCTTGAGGTGCGTCTTAAAGGGACTCGCAAGCTGTTCAGCTAAGGGAAGAAGGTGTCCTAGTTCTTTGCCGTGAATCCGCCTGAAGTGTTGCTTAACATGCCTAAAGTCAGCAATCCATTGATGGCAGATACAACAGTAGTGCTTGAGTTCCTTGAGGAGCGCCGGGACCGACAACCAATATTCCCAGTTAGACAAACGGCGGATGAAGGCTGAGCGCATAATGAGCGGGAGATGCTCCACATTTTCGCCCTCAAAAGCTGTGTCGTGTGCCGCCGGTGGCACTGCAATAGGCTCAGGAGGTCGGGCCTCGTCGAGCGGGGCTCGAATCAAGCTATCTCCTCCTAGTTTAGAGCACGCACCACTTTCTATGTGCAGACGGAGGTGCGTCCACCGATAAAATTGCCTGTTGCATAAGCGGCATTGTGGCATACCTGCGTAAGCGTGGATGTGCGGCTGAAACACAGTCGGGGTCCTAGTTGCATGCTCGGGCAGTATTTTATGAGTGAGTTTGCAGTGAATGCGCATTGCGTTTTCACTCATGAACATGTCTTCACAGTGCGGACAACTAACCTCGAGCGCTGTGGGGGGTGTTTGCTGAAGAATCTGGGCCTCCTGACGGAGAATATCCTCCAGGGTTGTCGAGACATCCTCCAAGTGTTGCATGGCCACATCTGACACAGTGATGTCAGGCGAGGTCTCCGCTGTGTGTCGGAGCCTAAGTCTGTACTTGTCCAGAAGGCACTGCAGCGTCCATCCTGGCATGGCCAAGTTGGCTTTGGTCCATACTGCAATGTTGGGTATGTGCGTGAGGTGCACCGGCTGGCGGGTAATGGCTCGGAGATGGCGAGTAAGCTCTGTTACCAATCGTCCTAACGACCCCTTGGAGAGGCCTACCACTGGCAGTGAGTACATAGCACTGGTACAGACGCATGCCTGCCACAGTCGAATTCTGTACGGCTGGCTCAGATGATGTGCCCCATTCAACGTTTTGCGGAGTCCCTGGTATCGGGCTTGGCAGGCCTTGAGGCGATGCAGTACATTCTTTTCAACCCGACGATGATAGGAAACTATGGAGCCTAGGTACTCATGTTCCTCCTTGATGGGGATACCGCAGTCTCTGCCATGCACTGTTACTCGCAAGTACAAGGTGCCCGCCTTGCGGTAGGTGGCCTGGCGCCGAATCCCCGCAGCTTCCTTGCCAACTAATTGAAGGAGGATGGCTGTCTTTTGGTAATTGACGGTCATCTTGAGAGTCTCAAGTGTCTCCAGAATGAGCTCAAGATCCAGCTTGGCCTGTTTGAAGTCTTGGCGGCTCTTGATGACCCAAGCTCCCCAACAATCATCCGCAAACAGTGTCATTACCCTTTGAAGCCAGGCTAAATCCCGTTGATCCCTTAAGAGAAGCATGAAGGCCACTGTGAAGTATGACCAAAGATAAGGGGCGATTTTACATCCCTGTTTTATTCCATTTGTTGTGCAGGTGTGCCCACTCATTTCGCTAACTTCAAAGTGGTATTTTGCTTCAAAGTGGAGTTGCTGTATCACTTGAATCACTACTTCGCTAACTCCGTGTCTTCTCAAGGATTGATAAATCAGTCCGCGCTGGACACAATCGAAAGCTTTTGATAAATCAAGTGAGAGGCATACTCCACCCTGACATTTGGGTTGAGTGAGCCCCGCTTGCTGCTGGAATCTGTTCACCGTGCTGAGTTTAAGAAGCTGTGCAACTTGGTAAAAATGCCCATGGGCTCTGGCCAGCGCATCGGCTGTGCCTCTGGACTTGGTGAACGCAAATTGCGGCAATGAGCTCAGCACAGGCTGCAGCGCAGCAAGTAAAGATGCTCTGAGGACTCCAGCCAAAATTTTGCTGGTGGGGCATTGCAGGCCAATGGGCCGCACATTGCTCACCGTAGTGGGTTGCTTAGACGGCTTGGGAAGCCAGACCACGTGGGTGTCCTTCCAGTCCCCCTGTAAGGCTCCTGTATTACCCTGTTTGAAATGCAATCGGAAGGCCTCCCCCAGAACCGTGCCAACACTCCCTGCACAGAGTTTCCAGCAGGCAGCTGGTGCTACATGTTTCGGGACGGCTTTACCTACCCCTAGGCTCAACAGCTCTCGAATCACAACCGAATCACGAACTTGCAAATCCGCGGACAGGGCTGGCGGCGCAGCCTCGTCAGGCGGCGCAGCAAATGTGGCGTTGCCATATTCCACGATGGCCTCGAGTTGCTCTGCAGATGAGAGCAGCTGCCCCGAAGTGCTTTGCAATCTTGAGGCCTTGTGGTGATTTCGGGGAGTCAGCCTACGGACAATGTTATGCAATGTGCGTTGATCGCCCCTGCTGGCCGCTTGCTCAGCTGTGTCTGTTAGACCATGCAGGAATTCCTGCTTGAGGCGTTTGCTCTGCACTCTGAGCTGCGCCGAAGCTTTAGCAAATTGCGAAAACAAGCGCCATTTAGCCCAGATATTGCGGAGAGTACACACCGCCGGCCGCTTGGCCAGCCGGTAAAGGTTCCAGGTAGCACTGGTAGATGCACGGAGTCTGGGGTCAGCGCTGGGGCGCTGATCCGGGCGCGGGGCTGCTGGGAAGACCACTGCAGCTTCCTGCAGCATGATGGCATTCAGCTGTCTTTGCACGTTGGCCAGTGATTGCACCGACACTTCGGACAGTCTTTCGGCAACCCGTCGTTGCAGGACCTGTGCATCTGGACTACATTCTCTCGTGGCTGTTTGTAAGGCCTCACCATTTATGCGAGGGCGGGCAGCTGTTGGCTGACACTGGCTGAAGAACGGTCTAGTGTGCAAGGTGGCATAAATCGGGTAGTGACCAGTAAGCCTGTTGGAGCCCACCGGAAAGGCCTGCATAGGCTTTGCCAGCTTGGCTCGCTGGCCAGACATGCGCTGCCTGGTCATCAGGAAATCGATTTGTGATTCCCCCGTGGGCCCATGATATGTGGCTGGCTTGTCACAGTGCCACGAGTTCAAGACCACAAGGGCATGTTTTGCAATCAGCTCCTGGAGGCTATTGTCATGGGTACTACTGTGGGTCAGGGTGGCTGGACCTATCACAGGGTGTTGTGGTTCAAGGCTGGCATTAAAGTCCCCGCAGATGACCACTTCGCTACGCTGTGGCAGCTTTGTCAGCGAGTCATCGAGCATAGTCCAAGTAGCTTGTCTTAAGGAGTTGTTCACATTAGTCGTGAGATGGCTTCTCCAGACGTGTTGGTAAACTCCATAAATGGCTATGGGAAGCTTGGTACTGCGGAGTACAGCTCTGATTTGGACCAGTCGGCCGGGTATTATTTCAAGGATGCTTGGATTAGCAAACTTAAATTTGTTGAGCAATACAAGGATGCCACTGTATCGGGAGTGGGCTTCCGGGCTTCGACTACCTGCCGTGTGCATCGCGAGCCACTTGCCTGTGACGAAATCACCTGTGGGCCCCCAGTGCGATTCTTGTATTATCAGCAGGTCACGATTACTTTGTTGATCACTCCAAGCCAAAAGCTCCTGAAATAACCCCGAACTGAGTCCCCCCGAACCAACAGGTTCCCCCCTTGGTGCGGTGACAAGGGGAACCCTCACCCCTTCTATCTCACTAAAATGTCCTAACATCACTAAGTGCAGGAGATAGAATCCGGACTTGGGACCGGATCGGCTGCGTGCTTGGTTGTGCGTACTGATTTGCGAGGATCGAGGATGTCGGGGGTTCTTAAGGTTGGGCTTACGAGGGTGACTTCTTACCATCTTAGGGTCTCCAGGGGTATTATGCCATCGGCCTGCACAGGGCCGGCTGCCTGGGCGATGCGTTCGGCTGGCATGGGCAAGCTTGTTGTACCTGTCAGGCTTAAGGCATTTTAAGGAGGGGCCTAGGGGATGGAGTTGGGCCTGCATCTGAAATCGAGAGGCTCGCAGGCTCCGGGGACGGTGTGGCGTCCACTTGGGGCAAGAGCGCTCAATGTGCTCAAGGTCCGGCTCTCGGCGTTCTCCGCCTTCTCCGTTCATGTGTGGCTTCAAACTCGTAGTTTTGCCATTCGAGCAAGAATTGCCCTTGCAGCCGAAACCTGGCAATTTCTTGAACGCTCTGCCATGGAGAGTCTTTGATGCGTCGACGGAGTGCAGCGACACGGCCAGCCAGGGAACGTGTGGTGACGGCCGGCAGTAGATCTTGCACTTGCCTGCGGTAGAGCGAGAGGAGCCTCTCTTTTGACTGGCACAGGCTCGGACCTTCAAGTATGAGCGAGGTGTCGCTCCACTCATAGCTGTGACGGGATCCACTCCGTGATCTGATGGATCGCGAGCTGGTTGAGTCACTCTCCGAGTCGTTGCTTGCTCCATTCTCTGATTCACGGCCCTCAAAGGACCCATCGGGAAGCAAGGGTCCTGCCACTCTGGCCACTGCACGCCTGCCTGTGTCATCTGCCAACAGCATGTTCGGCTGCGGTCCAGGACTGTGATCTCTTTCCCAGACAGGAGGATCGCGTGGCTCGTTGACTGGCCTCGGTCGAGGGGGCCCGTTACGCCGCATTGGAGGAGCAGGAGGGAGTTTCACCATCGCGAGCAGCATCATGAGGAGTGGCCTCGTCGCAGGACGACTCCTCGAGGTGACTCGACTCTTCGCTGCGGCCATCGCTCATCTACAGTTCACCCAAGAAAACACAAAAACAACCGCGAAGAAACCCCCAGGGAACGCCGCACAATACAGGGCACTCACGCTTGGGCCGTGGGGCTTCGTCATCCTCATCATCATCATCATCACCATCATCACCATCATCATCGCCATCATCACCATCATCGCCACCATCATTGTCATCCTCATCATCCGTCGTTCTAATCATCCTTCGTTGCCATCATCAGGTCACAATTTCGATGCTGCTGCTGCTCTGCTTTATCCCACCCCCTGCTCCCTCCTCAGCTGACCATCCCCGTCATCAGATTCATCAGTATCATCACTGCCATCATCGCCGTCACCAAAGTGACAGCATCCCCACCTCTATCATGATCATAACTAGCTGTCATCATCATGGCCACATTGCCATTACCACCATCACCATGGCACTGATTCTCAGCCCCATCCTCATCGTCGTCATTGTCTTCGACACTACGATCGCGGCCGGTCACATAGACCACAGAGCCTCCAACATCCCTCAATCAAGGAATATACCCTACATGATATTGGGGTTTCTGTTATACTTTAAGGTATATTCCTTAATTTAACCCTTAAATAATAAAGGGGTTTTGGAGTCTCTTGGACCTTTGCTTTCCGAGGTACGATCCAGAGGTCTGGCTTCCCTTCGAGACCGCGGCCTCTGCGAGGCTCCGGGCTGTGCTGGGTCGCTGTTAAGGAACTTATAGGGTTTAAGGTTTAGGGTTTTAGGGTTTAGGGTTTAGGGTTTAGGGTTTTCGGGTTTAGGGTTTAGGGTTTGTAACTTAAGTTACATTACTATCCTTTAATGCGCTCCTTTAAGGCTCCATAAGGGCTTCGGGTTTAGAGATCAGGAGCTTGAATTAAGCTACTTTAACAAGGAAGCCCTTTTATTTATCACATGCCCTTGTTATGGTGACTTAAATTTAGTTCTTTAACAGCAGCCCACCCAGTTTAATGCCCACCGATCCCTGGCCTCAGCCCTCAATCCGGCTTCGCAGATGTAGCACCGAAAACTTTAAGTCCGAAGCTATTGCTCCTACAAGAAGACGACGAAGAAGAAGCAGAAGAAGAAAAACAACAACTGCTGCTTCCTCTGCTGCTGCTGGTGCTGCTGCTCTTGATCTTGGGACTGCGACTGCCACATCTGCTGCTGCTCCTGCTCCTGCCACTGCGACTGCGACTGCTACTGCTACTGCTACTTTCGTTTGGACTACGACGACCACGACTGCGACGACGACTGTGACTACGACCGCCGGCCACAGCTACAACTAGGACTTCTGCTAGGGCGAGAATGGCTTGCGATTACTTGTTGGAGCCTTCAAACCCGAGAGTCGCCCTAAACTCTAAACTTCAGAACTCGCAGCTCCAGAACCCTAAGCCCGAAACCCATGAACCCGAAGCCCTAAACCTAAATCCTGAACCCTAAATCCTAAACCCTAAATCCTAAACCCTAAATCCTAAATCCTAAACCCTAAATCCTCATAAGCCCTAAACCCTTGATCCTTATAAGCCTTAAACCCTAGATCCTTATAAGCCCTAAACCCTTGATCCTTCTAAGCCCTAAACCCTACATCCTTGTAAACCCTTCCTGAGAAGCCCAGACCTCCGTCCTTTGAGCCAGGCTCGAAGGCGCCCATCAGCGAGGCCCCGTGTAAGAAAAAGGGGCCTTGATAATGAGAATAGGGGTTCCTAGTAGAATAGGGTTTGGGGGTTTAGGGTATAGGGTTTAAGGTTTAGGGTTTAAGGTTTAGGGTTTAAGGTTTAGGGTTTAGGGTTTAGGGTTTAGGGTTTAGTAGGGGCCTTGATAATGAGAATAGGGGGTTCCCTTTAACGGGATCCTTAAAGGGTTCTATAAGAGATTTATAATAGGGCTCTATATTAGGGGCCTTCACAATTAGACTAGGGTTTTGGGGTTCCTTATTATGATTATAGTATAATTTACCCCTAAACCCTGTTCTAATTATTTAGGCCCCTACAATAAGGCTTCATCAAAGGTTCGGTTGAGAGGGTCCCTTAGTCCCTTAGAGGGTTCCTTTAAAAGGGTTTTGTAGAGGGTTCCTGCAAAGGGGTTCCCTAAACCCTAAACCCTAAACCTTAAACCCTAAACCCTAAACCTTAAACCCTAAAACCCTAAACCGACTCCGGGTTCTACATGGGTTCCATGAAGGGACTTTAACTAGGTAGTTCTTAGGGAATATACTATCTAAATTAGGTATTTCTTAATGGGCTTTAGAGTTTTGGGGTTTAGGGTTGAAGGCTTCATGGGTTCGCACTTCCGAGCTTCCTGGCTTAGGGCGTTCGGGCCTGGAGTTTCAGGAATGGCGGGCCCGGGTTTTCAGGGTTTAGGGTTTAGGGGTTTAGGGTTTAAGTCTTTCTGGGTTTAGGGTTTAGGGTTTCGGGTTTCGGGTTCAGGGTTTAGGGTTTAGGGTTTAGGGTTTAGGGTTTTCAGGGTTCCAGCGCGTTCCCAGGTGTGTCAGGAAAGGGTTGAAGTGGCATGCTTTCCGAACCCCCATTAACGGCCCCCCTGATCGGATCTCCGGGCTATGAAGTCTTTAAGAGAATGCCGTATACTAAACCCTAAACCCTAGGCCCTCTTTAAAAGAATGCTGTATACTAAACCCTAAACCCTAGGCCCCCAATCCTAAACCCTAAACCCTAAACCCTAAACCCTAAACCCTAAACCCTAAACCCTAAACCCTAAACCCTAAGAAACCCCCAACCCGACGTTTTAGAAAGGAAAGCTGCGCGACTGTCCTCTTCGACCAGGTGAAGACTACTTGGACTTCGAGACTTCCACGAACACCTATACAGTGAGCCTTGGTTCGTTTAAGAAGGTTTTGGTTTAGGGTTTAGGGTTTAGGGTTTAGGGTTTAGGGTTTAGGGTTTAGGGTTTAGGGTTTAGGGTTTAGGTTTAGGGTACAGTGAGCCTTGTCTAGGGTTTCGAGTTTAGGGTTTAGGGTTAGGACGGGGTTTAGGGCTTACGGTTCAGGGGGTTCAGGACTTTGGGCCCTAAACCCTAAACCCTAAACCCTAAGCCCTAAGCCCTAAACCAAAACCCTTAACCCTAAACCCTAAGCCCTAAACCCTAAACCGTAGGAGTCGGAGTTTAGCAGGTTCGGGGTTTTCGCTCCGATCATGTTCGCATGCTCGAGGACTGTGTGCGGGACTTCCTCCCGCTTGTGCCTTTAGGGTTTAGGGTTTAGGGTTTATGCTTTAGTCGCCACAGTCCGTCATCAAGACCATGATCAACTCCCACCCACGAAGGCTTGAAACCTAAACCTAAGCCGACCTCCTGGACTTCTATGCACATCGCACATTCCGAACAGTACAACTCCATGCAAACAAGGTAAGTTACAATCCAAGGGGAGGACAACGAAGACAGTATTGCAACACAGCACAGGACTGACATTGCGACTGCATGTGAAGGCAGAAGCTACGCCCTCACCAACTCGCCACGGTATAAGGTTTCTCCCAATCGCAATACAAAAACTCAGCAGTTCGTAAGTGTAGTCATGCAGTGCAGCCAGATGAGGTGTAGGTTATCAAGTTGACAGAGGGACGGTGCCAGTGTTGTGCCATTACTTGGCAGGTCCTGGGTGATATCTGTATCAGAGAGAAAATGAAGCAGTGTAGGCGTAACAACGCCAATGTGTCACTGTAGTACAGGCCGGCAAGTTAGTGTGAACGGTGTAGTGCAATGCTAGAGCCACCTGACGCATCGATGCACGCCCTGTCAACGCGCCCATGTGCTCCTGTATCGCAGCACGACCTTGTATGTGAGCAAGACCGTGACGCATCGTGTGGTCTAGCAGAAGAATAGTAGGACTTTCAAGGTACCCCTTTGTTTGAACAACCCCCGAGTCCTACTGAAGATGCCAGGCGCCCTGGACCTGGAGCTCTGAATTGCAAGCCTTCACGCTCTGAACCAAACCGGCTGACCCAACAACCCCCCGGCACGAAGTCCTAAGCCCTCCCTAAAAAACCCTAAGAGGCTAGACTGCAAGCCCCATAGCCATACTATAGCTAGACAAGAAGCTTGTTCTGCCAAGGAACCTCCGTGAACAGATCCAGACGAACAAGGCAGCGAGGGCCTCCTGGGATTCAGGGTCAAGAGCTTTAGGGCTTTGAGGATTTAGGGGTTTAGGGCTTTGAGGATTTAGGGTTTAGGGCTTTGAGGATTTAGGGTTTAGGGCTTTGAGGGTCGAGTGTTTTTGGGGTTTGGGGCTCGAAGGGTGGAGGAGTTGAGAGCTTTAAGGCTTCGGGGTTTAGGGCTTAGGGCTTTAAGGATACCCTGCAGTCTTAACACCTAACAAGCCGAGCCTAAACCCTAAACCCTAAATCCTAAACCCTGAGCCCTAAACCTTAAACCCCAAACCCCAAACCCTAAACCCTAAACCCCCGAACCCAAAAAGCGATAGACAGGTCCCGGCACACAGCTCAAGGTCTGCAGTGCACTGTGGAAGCTGGGAATCCCGGTTGAGAGGGTCTAGGGTTTAGGGTTTAGGGTTTAGGGTTTAGGGTCTAGGGTTTAGGGTTTAGGGTTTAGGGTTTAGGGTGTAGGTTGAGAGGTAGATCAATGAGAATATGGGTAGTTCTCTAAATTAGGGTCCCTTTGGGGGTCCTTTTTATAAGGGTGCCGTACTATCTTGGGGACCTACAAAGAGACCCTAACTTAGAGAACTACCCATATCCTGGAACAATAAACCAAGATTGACATGCATGTGATAACAGCAAGTCTTCATGATATATGAGACCCTCCAGGGTTCAACGTGTTCGGGGCTCAGTCGACCTAGAGCCTGAAGTGCTGAGACAACCCGCTCAACACCATAAAGCCCTAAACCACAAACCTTAGGCCTTCGTGGATGCTTTTTCTGGAGGCAGGGTTGTCAGACATGACAAAGGAGCTCCAAAAGAATGTAAGCCTCCGGCACCAAACCTTGATCTCTCTGAGCCTCTTCCTTGCACACAGGCAAGGAAAATAGCCCTTAAAACAAAAAATGCTAAACCCTTTTGGCTTCAGGGTTGCCGTTTGAAGCGACTTGGCGCCTAGCAGTTTTGGAACCTCCACAATGAGCAACACTGCTGCTGTGTAGTCAGTTCACCAAAACGGTCCCTTTACAAGGTTCTAATTATAAGGCTTCCATAAGGGGATTAGGGGTAGAGGGGCCTGAATGATTGGATTAGGGTTGTAAGGTACATGACTCACATGACAGTATAACTATACCAAGGGGCCCCTATCAAGTTCAATAGGGTGATGGCTTGGGCCCGAGAGCCTTGAACTGTAAACCCTAAACCCTAAAGGGTTTAGGGTCTACGGAGAGCCTTGCAGGAACCCCTACAGAGAACCCTGTTTTAAGACGATCAGAACTTATCCCTAAACCCTAAACCCTAAACCCTAAACCCTACAGAGACCCGAAGAAGCTCAGAACTTATCCCTAAACCGCCGGAGGCAACGGGCCGAGTGCGGCGAATCCGCCGGGTGCTGGTGGAAGCAGCCGAGCAGGCCGGTTTAGGGTTTAGGGTTTAGGGTTTAGGGTTTAGGGTTTAGGGTTTAGGGGCGGTGCTGGAGGCTATGTGAACTTCGGAAGCTTAATTTCTGGGCCTTGAGAAGCGGAATAGGGTTCTGGGGTATAGTAGCGGACTTAGTCTTCGGGTGTTAAGAGCTAGAGTATGTTAGAGCCTGAAACCCCAAATCCCTAAACCCGAAAGTCTTGGCCCGGAACGACTCGGTCTGCCGTAACTGTGTAGTTGATGGCTTCCGGTGCTTCGGCGTTGACCTTTTTGAGGGTCTTAGGGTTAAGTTTTAAGGCCCTAAGCCCTCAACCCTGAATCCCTGAACCCCTAGAGTTTAGGGTTTGGTATTTTTGGGGATTAGGGTTTAGGGCCTCAGGTGTAGGGTCTTCAGAGTCTTTTGGGTTCGGGGGTCCGGGGCTTGGGCCTTTCGGGCCTGGGGTTTCGGATTTAGCAGCTCCCAGTCTTAAACCTTCAACAAACCCTGGACTCATATAGGAGCCTAAATAATTACCAATGCTACTGTTGATGATATAAATCCTGCAGTACCGTAAGGACCCTAAACTACGGGAATTATGGTATATTCCTTATTATGGGTCATGCAGGATTTATATCAACCGTATCTTGGGGGCTCCTAAATATAAAAAAGTACAGTATTCCCCAAAACCCTATTCTAATTATTAAGGCCCCTACCTTAGTCGTTTGAGTTCGTGTAGGAAACCGCATTGGCGGAAAAAACACATGGAAAGCGCAGGAGTAGACAAAAACGGGCAATCTAGAAATTTGATTCAGGAACCCTGGGCCTTTATTCGGGCACCTAAGCCCTAAACCCTAAACCTTAAACCCCGAAAACCCTAAACCCTAAAAGCCTGATGCCAAAATCAAAAGGCACATAGACCTTAACACCCAAGACCCTGTTTGGGGTTTAGAGTCTAGAGTTGAGGGTTTCGGGTTAAACTTCAACTTCAAAGCTTCTGGTTGGTGACTTTTCGTGCGAATCTTGGGTGTCGTCGAGCATTGCTCAGTCGGATCTAGGATTAAGCCCTGCCTGCGCGGTAGCTTACGAGCCCTAGCACCCCAATGCAAGGGAACAGTTATCATTCTCTGGTAACCAGTCAGACTCTCTACACCCTATCGAGGATGTCAGAAAAAACACACACAAATTCGACCGACGATTCGGAGGCCTGGGTCCCGGCAGCGCCCGGGCACTGGTCTGGCCTCGTTGCACGGCAGCCTTGGCTTTGGGGGTCGTTGGGGTTCTCATTAGGGCTTATGTAGGGTTTAGGGTTTAGGGCTTATGTAGGGTTTAGGGTTTCGGGTTAAGGGTGTTCTCATGAGGGCTTATGTAGGGTTTAAGGGCTTATGTAGGGTTTAGGGTTTATGGTTTAGGGTGTTCTCATGAGGGCTTTTGTAGGGTTTAGGGTTCAGGGTTTAGGGTGTTCTCATGAGGGCTTATGTAGGGTTCGTTCCTGTATAAAGGCCCCATAAGGGTTTAGGATTCTTCTACTAGCTCGTATCGGGTTCCTACAAGGGTGGTTCTCTACGGGTTTCTACATAGGTTTATGGGTTTACGGTTTGGGAGCACTCCTGAGTCTAGGGTCTATTTAGGATTTAGGGTTTAGGAGTTTAGGGTTTGGGTGGGGGCCTTTGGGTTAGGTTCCTGTAAGGGTTTGGGGTGCCAATCAGGGCTATATTCGGGTTCCTATAAGGGCTGAATAAAAGGTTTAGGGTTTCGGGTTCAGTGGTGGCCTGGGGTAGAAGGGTTATTGTAAGGGGTACTTGAAGGGTTGCCAAAGCATGGGGTTTGGGAGCTTAGGGCTCCTTTAGAGGGTCCTCTTCGGGCCCCTTCCAAAAAGCCCAGGAACAGACTGTAAATTAGAGAGGAGTGCGTCATGTGATTTAAGGAATACTCCTCGGTGAAGGGGTTTCGGAGTGGTTCTTCTGATCCTGGGTATGGGGTTCTACATCTGTTTAGAGTCTAGAGTAAAGAGCTCAAGATAGTGGGTACATGGTATGGGGTATAGGCTCCAGGGCTGAGGGTCTCTGAACCCTGGTGTTAACTAAATGGGGACCTTCGGAATCTTTCTTGTATTCCTGCAGGGTAGGTCATCCCACTCTTGTTTGGGGGAGGCCGCTTGTTAATGCCCTCTTCCAGTTGGCCGACATGTGAAGGAAACCCTAAACCCTAAACCCTAAACCCTAAACCCTAAACCCTGAGTGGAGGGGACGGCCTCAGAGGTCACAGGGCTGCTGTTTGTGCAAGCACCTGAATCAGTTCACATGGGCTTTGCTTGCAAAGCCCTTAGCCATGAGGATAATATAGGGGCCTTGATAGTTAGAATAGGGTTTTGGGGTATATTGTACTATAATACAAAACGGAATATAATTTATTAGGCTCCTACATTCGGCGGCAGTAGAAGCGGCAGCAACAGCACCAGCAAGTAGTGCATGTAGTAAACTGCAGCTTCGTGAGAGGTGTCCAACGGCCTTGGTAGCGCCGCTGCTTCGGGCAACGGCGGCAACTTGGAGGAAGTCAGGTCCTGGAGGTCCTTGGAGGTTCAGGGGTAGCTATGAGTGGTGATATAAGTAGGGTAACCATACTTATAACGCATATTTGGGGACGTAGAACCTCATTTGTAACTACCCTCCAATTGGAGTTTGGAACTTGAGGTTCGTATTGCGGTAGCGAAAGCCACGAAGGTCACCCAGGGTCCCAAGGGGTCGATTCCTACTCAGCATCCGAGGAACCCGTGGCTATCCGGCGCCCGCATGATTTTCGTGGATGTTCTCCCTCTGGGCGTTAGCCGTGGCGGCTTCGCTGCTGAGCTCTGGCAATCCGAGCTTGGGGCGTGACCTCGACATCTTCACCCGCTGCTCCTGAACCGATCTGTCACATGAAGCTCTGTAAGATCTGCGATCCTATCGCAGTCTTTCCTTTGCAGCCGACGGAGACGGCAGGATTCTGCCAAGTGCTGGTCGTGGCGCGGAGGATCTCAGCCCACTTCAGACCTCGCTTGATGCGCCGGCGCTCTTTGATTGCTCTGCCCGAGGTGCAAAAAGTCAGTCCGGCCACGGTGTAGGCTTTAGAGCTTAGGGGCTTATCAGGTGATATATGGCTATATGTCCCAGGTGCCAAGCCCTACACCAAAGCATCCCCACTGCAACACTGCAAGGTAGTGGATAGTAGTGAGCGGAGTCCAACCTCCCACGCAGGTCGGGCTGAGGTTGAGTTGTTGCTTTGGAAGTGCATAGGACACGGTTTTGAGCATGTTTCCACCAGTTTTCTTACGGGTTTGGGGAACTTTAGATTCTCAGGGCTCTAAGGACTGCGTCCCCGGCTGAAGACGGAACCTCAGGTCCAAGGCTGTCCTAATGGTTGAGGGAGACCACAAAAGGTTAGTATAGGGGCCTTAATAATTACCGATACTATTTTGGAGGCTCCCTATTAATACGGTTGATGGACAAAATCCTGCATGACCCTATATACGTAAACTATGGGATTTATGGTACTATACTATATTTGGGTCATGCAGGATTTTGTCCATCAACAGTATTTTAGTATAATATACCCCAAAACCCTTGTTCTCATTGTTAAGGCCCCTACTTTAAGGGCTTCAGGTTGCAGGGTTTAGGGAGAGTCTGAGAAGGGTTTGGGGCTTTCGGGTTGTAGGAATTGGGGAGAAGACGGTGGGGATGGTGATGCTCAGGATGTGCATCGGGATGATCATGCTGCTCCCTAGTGGTGAGGATGATGTTGTCAGCACAACTCATCAACCCCCAAACCCTCATGCCGAAACCCCAAGCCCCAAGCCCTGAACCCTAAACCCTAAACCCTAAATCCAAAACCCTCATGCCTACACCCCAAGCCCCAAGCCTTCAACCCTAAATCCCAAATTGCTAGGCCGCCCGCCCCTTCCGCGAACGTCGCCTGGAGCGCTGGAATCGGCCGGGAACCCATCTCAAGCCTCAAACATCACTTGGGGCCCCAACCCGAAGAACCCAAAGCCCCCGTTAGGGAAAGGGTTTAGGGTTCAGGGTTTAGGGTTTAGGGGTTTAGGGTTTAGGCTTTAGTGGGGTTTAGGGTTTAAGCGCCCCGTTTCTAATATGCTTGAAATCATGATGCCAAGTTACCAAGGCCCCTATAATTTGAGGGCGAATTCCTTGTGGGGCCCTGGTAGAACCCTGATGGATTCCCCTTGCGGAAGCTGCATGCAACCCGCGCAGAAACCCCTGGGGTCCGAAACCCGACGCCCCAAAACTCTAAGCCCTGAGTCTAAACCGCCTACGCCCTCAACCCTAAAACCCTGAACCCTAAATCCCAAACCCTAAACCTTGTAGTAACTCCTATATTAATCCTTGCAGTTTCCCCTATGGTTTCCCTTATCGTAACCCATATAGTTTCTCTTGAAGGATCTTCCCGAGGCAGCCCTTAAGCCTCATGGTAACCCTCATAGGAGCCCAAACTCACCAAAACCATGAAAACCAAACAAACCCCGAGCCCTAAGACCTATACATCGTTGAGTAAGCCCAAACGCTAAACCGTAAACCCCAAAAACCCCCAAGCCCCAAGCCCCAAACGCTTAAACCCTAAAGCCCTTAAACTCCTTCAACCCTTATAGCAAAACTCAAGGGAAACGAATCTCACCCTACTTGGAGGTTCATAGGTAGTTCTATGCGGGGTTGTAAGTAGGGTAACTATCCTTAGTCCCCTTACTAGGGGGCTTTTTACCACACTTATAACTGCCCATGAACCTCCAAGCCCTAAACCCT
>CAJNDV010025480.1:19482-34113 GCA_905221635.1 Symbiodinium sp. CCMP2456 | reverse complement strand
TCGTCATCATCATCATCATCTCCATCATCATCTTCATCATCATCTTCATCTTCATCATCATCAACATCATCTTCATCTTCATCTTCATCATCATCTTCATCTTCATCATCATCATCATCTTCATCATCATCTTCATCATCATCTTCTTCTTCATCATCATCATCATCATCATGATAATCTTCATCTTCATCTTCATCTTCATCTTCATCTTCATCTTCATCTTCATCATCATCATCATCATCATCATCGTTATCATCGCTATCACCACCACCACCACCACCACCACCACCACCACCACCACCACCACCACCACCACTTTGAAAGTTGCGGGAGCATTCTTGCTCTGTTGTTTGTGGTTCTCTTCTCGTCATGCATTACTTGCAAACGGCTCGGGGCGTGTGAAGCTGTCCCCTTAGTTGCATCTTCGGCCATGGATCTTGAGTCGACCTGCCCTCTCGCAGAGCATGCTTGGCTGTCGGCGTGCAGCCACAGGGGACCCTAATGTTTGAAACAGGGTGTTGACGGTATATTGTAGCGCAAGTATACTGTAAGGAAGAATCTTGCGAATTGTTCAGGCTCGGGATCGGCAAGTTGCTGGGATGTCGATTACGATTACGATTACGGTGGTAAGTATGTCATTGTTGTTGATGTTGATAAAGATTATGATCATCACCATCACCATCATCATCATGGAAGTGGGATTGATTGTGGGCATTTGCCTGTATTGCCGGGAGGTGTGTCGAAACCGCGGCCACCTCAGCTTCAAAGCATGGATTTGGACGACCTTTCCGAGACTTCAGCCGACTGGACGACCAGCTATGCAATGCATAGCCGAAGCAGCTTGCAAAGCGCTGAAAAGGCATGTTTGTACATCGAGCTTGCATGGAAGCACGGTGCCGGGGTACGGCATAGCTCGAAGCATGGCTTTTCTTACCTCAAGCATGATTTCTCTTCCCTCTCAAGGAGCGACATGGAGCTCCACTGCGAACAGTGCTGTGAGCTAATGCTACGGGAACCACGTCAAGACACGGCTGAACGTCTGCTACAAGCTGCCGAACATTGGCAACGCTGTTTGAGGACATCATGCCCAATCATGCACGAGGAAGAAGTAGAAACAGCAAATGAGGGACACCGCGAGGATTTTTCAGACGGCCAGGTTCAGCTACTGAAGGAGGCACTGAAGATATATTATGGCCAAGGCAGCATGCTCTGTGCAGAGGTTGACTCGATGAATGAAGGGGCTCTGCAGGAGAGGATTATATGCGAGTGGAAGAGGGCTGCTGGCCCTCGCTGCTGTTTTCCACCTGAGCGTCGTTTCGTCGACGAGGGTGCTTTCCGGGTGGTCTGCCAAAAACTTGGCTTTTTGGATGGGCCTTCTCCACAGCTGACTTCCTATGCATATGCCATTGTTCCCGGCGCTTCCCTTTCAGGGCTCTTCGATCGCTGCCATGTCCTGGAATCCCTCTGTTACGACGAGGCAGCAGTCTGCATCGGCAAAGTTGTGATTCTTGCCAGCACTCGTGCAGCGGATGCGGTCGTTGACTCGCATGAGAAAGTTGAGGGATGCCCTTGCATCTCATGTGTGGATTTCACGACAGAATCTGCCTTGGCAGAAGAACTACTTGTTCGGCGAAGGTGCCGACATCAGTTGGGCCCTCCATGCCTGGAGCAATTGTGGCGTGCAGCGGAAGTGGTAACGACACAAAATCCCAAAGCCGGCTTTAGTGAGACTTTCAGTGCGTGGCTATCCGCCGTCCCGGATCCAGGCAGCATCCTCTTGATTTGCAATCAGCCATACATCCCACGCTATCGTGTGCAGGCCAGAAAGCACATGAACGGTACGGCGTTTGAGGGCCAACAGCTCGACGTGGTTGGACGCAGGATGGAGGAGATGTACTTCAACGACAGAAGTGAATGGCTGCTCGACGCCATTGCGCACTGGGTGCAGTCGAAGCGCGAAGCATTCTAGCTGCACTGAATTCGACATTTCAAATTTAAAGTCCAAGCTAATGAAATGAAGTGGCAACAGAGCCGATAAGTTGCGAGGCAGTGCCCCTCGCCCTCGGTTCCTGCCCAAAGCTTCACCAGATTCGAAGCTTGCTGCACTGAGATGCCAAAGGCTGTACGACTGGAGTATAGCCCAAACCCACAAACCCGAAACCCTACCCTCACCCTTGCGGATCCCTCAAAGGAGCTCTTCTGGACCTTTTCAGGGTTCCTATATGGGATATTACATCAAGGCCCTTGAAGGAGCCCTTATAAAGGAGCCTTCCAACCTCCGTAACCCTAAATCCTAAACCCTAAACCCTAAACCCTAAACCCTAAACCCTAAACCCACATAACCCGCCTTGAGGCACCCAGGCCGTCGGGCAGCGGCGGAGGCTCATCGAAAGCGGGATTTTCTGAGGTAATCTTGGCTTCAGGGTTTAGGGGGCCCGGTCAGTTCTGGTCTGAAGAAGGGTTCGTGGGTGTTCTATGGTTTTGTGGGCGGGTTGAAGGAGGGGTTTGTGGGTGTTTTGTAGGTTGTTTGGAGTTTTGAAGGGTTTTGGGGTCAAGGCGCAGGTCAGAGGGTTTGTGCCTTGGGGTTCAGGATTTTGGACTTAATATTACACGTTTGGGTTCAGGCGTAAACTTACATAATTCAACAAGGCCAGCTTCTTACACGAGGTCCGATACTAAAAGTCTGGGGTTTCAGGGTCTTTCAAAGTGTTCTTAAATGATACTGTTGCATACCTCTGGCAAGTTTTATGGTGTGGTATGGGCGAAAGCCTCTGGAAGAGCGACCGGTCCTTCTTGCTGCCAGTCACTAAAATAGGAGCCTAAATAATTGCGGTTCCTTATTATGGTTATAGTATAATATACCCCCAAACCCTATTCTAATTATTAAGGATTTCATGTTATTCTATTCCGGATTGTTCCAGGGCTCCCTTGGGCTCTCCTTGTGGCCGTAGAACCGCTTCCAGAGACTCCAAAACTCTTGAATTAAGGAATATACTTCAAATTATAATAGGAACCCAAATAAGATTGAAGGTATAATCCTTAATAATTAAGGGGTTTTGGAGTCTCTGGGTTCCAGATGTCTCAAATGCGCGCACACAGCGGTGCACGAACAATCGTGGCCATCAAAATGGAATATATTCCTTAATTGAGGGGTATTGGGCTCTCCGGGGCGCTCTGCCAACCCTAAACCGTACACCCTAAACCCTAAAATCCCTAGACCCTAAACCCTAAAACCTAAAAACCTCTAGACCCTAAAGCCCTAAACCCTAACACCCTAAAGCCCTAGACCCTAAAGCCCTAAACCCTAAGCCCCTAAAGCCCCTAAACCCTAAAACCCTAAAGCCCTAAACCCTAAAACCCTAAAGTCCAAGACCCTAAAGCCCTAAAGCCCTAGACCCTAAAGCCCTAAAGCCCTAGACCCTAAAGCCCTAAACCCTAAAACCCTAAAACCCTAAAACCCTAAAGCCCTAAACCCTAAGGCCCTAAAGCTCTAAACCCTAAAGCCCGAAACCCTAAAACCCTAAAGCCCGAAACCCTAAGCCCCTAAAGCTCTAAACCCTAAAGCCCGAAACCCTAAAACCCTAAAGCCCGAAACCCTACAGCCCCAAACTCCAGGCCGGAAGCCCCACAGCGAGGGCAAGCAGAAGGTCCCTCGAGAGGACGGAGTTGGGGTCCAGCCCAACAAAAGGGTTGCTTTCAGGATTCTTATAAGGGCCACGACAGGGTTTAGGGTTTTGGGATTTAGGGCTTTAGGTTTTAGGTTTTAGGGTTTAGGGCTTTGGGTTTTAGGGTTTTAGGGTTTTAGGGTTTAGGGCTTTAGGTTTTAGGGTTTTCCAGGTTTCAGAGCTTAGGGTGTGGGGTTTAGTCTTAGCCCGAAACTTCCCTACACCCTCAAAAAACGCACCCGAAGGCTGAACTCCTGAGATCTTAAACCCGAAAGCCAAATCCCTCAACTGGGTAGTATTATTAGGGGTACCCCTTAAAGGGTACCCCTTCTGAACCCTACTTTTGGCTCTCTTAAAAGGGACCTTAACCCTAAACCCTAAACCCTAAACCCTAAACTTGAGAGGGTCTATATCCCCAAGGGTCCCCCTAATCCTAGCTCCCATCAACAAACACAAGCGGTCTGAGACCTCCAGCACCGAGAGCCGGAGGGCCCTAAAAGCTCTAGTATAGGGTTTAGGGTTTAGGGTTTAGGGTTTAGGGTTTAGGGTATAGACTCCTGAGTAATTACCAATGTTTTTCCTTGGGGTTCCGAACCCCAAGCCCTGCACCCTAAAGCCTTAAAGGTCCACCGCACTTGAAACACCCTCAAACCCCTAAGCTACACCCTAAACCCTGCAGACCCTGCACCCTGAAGCCCAGGCCATTAATCCCTAAACCCTAAACCCTAAACCCTAAACCCTAAACGGCTAGACCCTATGCTAATCAATGAAGCCCCTGTAGTAGGGCAGGATCGAAGGGCTGAGCCTCATGCAGAGTAGACGAGAGCCTTTGGGGGACCATGGTTTGGGCCATGGGGTTTCGGGGGGTTTAGGGTTTGGGGCTTAGGGTTTAGGGTTTAGGAGGGTTTAGGGTTTAGGGTTTAGGAGGGTTTACACGATTTCGAGTTGAGTAGGAGTTATAGGCTTTAGGGTTTTAGGATGCAGGGGCTTTGGGTTTTTAGGGTTTAAGGAAAGTCGAGGCGCCCGTCACTCCAAAGGATCGAGTCGCCCCTCCCCCCCGCAAACCCTAAACCCTAAACCCTAAACCCTAAACCCTGCACATCCCAAGCAGCCTGCATCCGCAAACCTCAGACCTTGATGCTGGTTTTGGGTTTAGGGTGTGGGGTTTAGGTTTAGGATTTATGATTTATGGTTTAGGGTTTAGGGTTGGTTGTGAGTAGGGCGAGTATAATTGTCACCCATACTAGGGGATTCACAACCTAGCTACCCCAAGCCCTAAACCCTGCAGAACACTGAAAAAAGGCTCTCCTATACCCTACCTGTAGCTACCTCAAGCCCTAAACCCTATAGAACCCTTACAGGAACCCCCCCGTACTCCCCACTTATAGCAACCCCAGAACCTCCAAGTAGAAATGCCCTAAACCCTAAACCCTAAACCCTGAACCCTAAACCGTAAACCCTAAACCGAGCCCCCAAACTCTTGGCCCGAAGCCTTACACCCTGCATCAGGACCGCATCAGTCAGAGATTGGCTCGCCTGTTGAGGCAAGCTCTATATTACTCTTTAGGGTTTGGGGTATAGGGCTTAGGGTTTAGGGATGTTGTAACCTAACCCTCCAGGTACCTACTATAGAGGTACCAGAGCCCCTAGGGCCCTATATAGTAGGTACCTGGAGGGTTAGGGTTAATTATAATATGTTGCAGTATGTTACACTATCTTGAAATATATGAAAATATATGATAACTCAGTGCGGCAATCAGCTAGAAGAGGGCGCTTAGGGCTCAGGAAGGAGCGTGTTTTATGCGGTTCTCACGTTGCCGAGTTCTTCGTGTATAGGTCCTTAGCCGGGGAATTGGGTATAGGCGACGCTAGTTACATTACTCTTGGCAGGTGACTCCTTTTGATCCGATATGGATTTTCACTCGATTAAAACTTAATATTCACCATGCAACAAGACTCCTCGATTAGGGTTTAGGGTTTAGGGTTGAGGGTTTAGGGTTTAGGGTTTGTTTTGAGCTTCATGGTGCAGCCTTTCGGCTTGTAGTAGCGATTCGGCTGCCGAGCTCATGGTTTGGGCTTGAAGCTTTCGGATGTCGGTTGTTTGCTTCAAGATATTATAAGGGTTGGGGTGCAGGGTTCCAGCGTTACGCTTCAGCCTTCAGAACACCACAGGTGCCGCAGACATTCTCTGAAACTCGCTGGCAACACGTTAAATCGGTTTAGGGCTTAGTATTTGGTGCATCAAGTTTCGACTCTTCCTTCCAGTTCAAACAAAAGGGTCGGTTCTGACTGAAAGGGGAAGAAACTAAACCCCAAACCCTACACCCTTACCCTAAACCCTAACCCTAACCCTAAGCCCTAAACGCTACCCTACACCCTAAACTGTTGCACATAGGAGGGAGCCGGAAGAACCCCGAGGCAACAGCGTCAGTGTTCTGGAGCCGACACCATCAAACGTCAAAAGTGAACCCCGAAGTCTACGGTCTGGGGTTTAGGGCCTAGGGAAAGTGGAACCTTGCCTTCTAAGTCGTGACGAGCTTCGGAAGCAAAGCTTGTCGGCTCGGCCACTCTGAGCATTTAGCAACTAAGCAGTGCAAGCATCAAAGGGTTCTGAATGCTTAATAACAATATCTCATGACAAAATGCCCTGAAAAGTCCTGGTGTAGCATAAGAACAGTGTACATATGTGTATGCATATACGTATGTAAGGAAGTGCCATATAATTTACCCCCAAAACATGGCCCCAGTATTTGCCATCAGACCCTGAATGCCCAGTCTAAGGCAGGCGCGAAGAGGCCTCTTTTGCCGATGGATCTATCATGGTTTTACAAGGGTTTGGGGTTTGGGGTTTAGGGTTTGAAGGTGAAGTCCCAACCCTTTTTCTGAAGGATTTGAAAAAAGGGGCCCGAATAATTCCGTTCCTTATTAGATTATAGTACAACATATGTATATAGGGGTTTAAGGGCTGCAAGCAATGAGTAGCGTAGTATAGGGGCCTTAGTAAAGGTTTGGGGTTTAGGTTTAGGGTTTAGGGTTTAGGGCTTGATGAAGGGTTCAGAGTTTAGGGTTTCGGTGCCGACACCCAGAACCGACACGATCCAACGCCCAAAGCCCCCAACCAGGCGATGGGACCACGCGCATCAGAAACTCCGGCGCTGCGAATCCCGGGATCGCAAGGCGCGTTTGTTCAGCCAGATAAGGGTTTTTTGGGGGGTTTCGAGTCTTGTGTGTTAAGTAAGGATTAGAGTTTTAGGGTCTAGGGTTGATGGCTTCGGGAGGAAGGCTTCGGCATTGCGGATGCAGAGTTAGGGTTCGTGGTCTAGAGTTTGGCCTTTAAGGGTTGAAGGATTTGGGAGCCGACTGTTCAGCCGGGATGCATTTGTCCTTGCGGTTTAAGGTTTAGGGTTTGGGGTGTAGGGTTTAGGGTTTAGGGTTCTCGGCTTTTCGATGATCTTCTGGTGCACGGGCTTTGGGAAGCAGCGCCGAAGCAGACTAGGAGATAAGGCAACGCAATACACCATGCTGCAATTGGGGGGTGATACCCTAAAGAGTTCGCAGTATAGGTATATGATGCGAACTGATTTTTGTCTTACGGGTTTACCGTTTACTTGGGAATAATTATCACACGAGACGTGGTGTGGCGTTTGGGGGCTTGGGTTTAGGGTTTAGGGGGTACGGTTTAATGCAAGTTTGCCTCGTGAAGGACGACCAGAAACTTTTGTGCAACGAAATGTATTTAAATAACATTCCCGAATAGCTCTTAGATGTAACTATAGGACAATATGCCAACAACCCTACTGTAATTATCAAGGCCCCATACACGAAGCCCGAATGAGATACGAACCCTGATAGAAGCACTAGTAGGAATGTTGAAAGGAAGCCCTACACCCTAAACCCTAAACTGCTTGAAGGAGCAAACCTAAACCTTAAACCCTAAACCCTAAACCCTAAACCCTAAACCCCTAAACCTCTCAAGCAGCCCTTCCGCGCAGGCTGCAGCGAGGCTGGCGGCACGTCGCAAGCGGAAGCAGGCATCTTGCGACGCCGCGAAGCCTCGAAACCTGAAGCAGCAAAAACCCTAAGCCCCAAGCCCTATGCCCTGCTTTAGGGTTTAGGGTTAAGGGTACCTGAAACCCTAAACCCTACACCGTACTGTAAGCCCCAACCCCTAACTCCTATAACTTTAAACCCAAATTAACTTACCCCAACGCCTTCTGCTGGAGGGTCTGTGGAGCTTGAATCCCTCCTAGACCCGAACGGTGGTGCAACGTTTGTGTTTTTTTGGAGTTCAGGGTGTGGGACTGTCGGCTTTGGGGTTTGGGGTGTGGGGTGTTGGATTTGATTTGGACTTTCAGGAAAGCGGGACGGGCTGGTTTAGACTTGAAGGTGGAGCATGAGAGAGTTGCAGATATTTCCCAGAGACCAGCCGGTTAGGAGCATAACCTCCGACAACCCTAAACCCTAAACCCTACCCTAAACCCTAAACCCCAAAACCGATCGATCTGTCTTCCAAAAGCTGCTGCCGTTGGGCCATTTACCACCTATCCGTCCCTGGAGCTGACTTCGTGGCAACAGCAGTATACCCATGCTACTCTCCCCAAACCCAAACCCCTAAACCCCAAACCCAAACCCCGAAACCCAAAACCCAAACCCTTAAACCCCAAACCCAAACACCTAAACCCCAAACCTCTAGACTCTAAACCCCAAACCTCTAAACCCCAAACCGCAAAACCCCCAAACCCAAACCCCAAACCCAAGTCCTTAAATCTCTAAGCCCTGAACCCTCAAGTCCTAAATCCTAGACCCTCAGATCCTAAATCCTAAATCCCGAACCCTGAAACCCTAAATCCCAAACCCTCAAATCCTAAACCCTAAACCCTCAAAACCTAAATCCTGAACCCTCAAATCCCAAAACCCTAAACCCACGAATCCCAAAACCCTAAACCCTCGTAGCCCCTTTTGGAGTCTCCAGGCCGCTGCCAGCCGCGCGGAGGAGCGTAAGCGTCGAGCGCAGCAGGCCCAAAAGCGGCCCGGGGCCCCAACGTGGCATGGTAGGGAAGGTAGGGTTTATGGTTTAGGGTAGGGAAGGTAGGGGTTTAGGGTTTAGGGTAGGGAAGGTGGGGTTTAGCTTCCGAACGCGTTTAAGACCTCCGCGCAGTCGGAGAATCGGATGAGTCAGCTGGTAAGGTTCAAGGCACCATACTCGGAGGTAGGGTTTACGGTTTAGGGTTTTAGGGTTATTTGGGTTTAGGGTTTTAGGGTTCAGGGATTAGGGTTTTTTAGGTTTAGGTTTTTTTTGGGTGTAGGGTTTTTGTGTTTGGGTTTAGGGTTTAGGGTTTAGGGTTTAGGGTTTAGGGTCGCGCATCCAAGTGCCAACTGACTGCGAAGCTGCTCTTACCTCTAACTCCAAGGATGGAAACAAACCCTAAACCTTAAACCCAAAAAACCTAAACCCTAAACTCAAATAACCCTAAACCCTAAACCCAAAAAAACCATAAACCCTAAAACCCCAACCCGAATCATGAGGTCAGCTGAGAAAACCGACGCCAAGCGCAAGAAAGCGGAGCACAGCTTTCGGTGGAAGTGGCTCAACCGGAAGGACACGGCTCCCAAGATTTTGGGCTTTAGGGTTTAGGGTTTAGGGTTTAGGGTTTAGGGTTTAGGGTTTAGGGTTTAGGGTTTAGGAACGACCCCTGTGCATGATTCTAGCCTTGTGGCTTGCGGCGTGTTTTAAACTCATGCAATTTTCGTCAGAGTGTGTGAGGGAGAGATGGAGAAAGTAAGCAGACGTATGTATGTACTTATGTATGTATGCATGCATGGATGTATGTATATATGTATGTAGTTATGTCTGAGTGTATGTACGTAAATATGTATGCATGCATGCATGTATGTATGTGCATATGTATGTGTGTAAATATGTATGTATGTATGTATGCATGTATGTACGTATTGTATGCACGTATTGTATGCACGTACGCAATACGCTGGTCATATGTGTTTGTATACAGCTGTGTGTGCAGATTTTGTCAGCAAGGAAATTCCAAGTCTATTCACAGACACGCATGCATCATTGTACAATCGTTCATATGCGTAAGATGTTGGCCAGTGTATAAGGTGCTAAGATGTATTTATGGGTACACAGATATAGATATATACATACATGCATGTACCTAGACCTGCTTTCCCTCTCTCTCTCTCTCTACAGTTTGTACATGACGCAAACAAGGTGTACACGATTGTGAATGTACACGCACGCAACACACATGTACGCATGTATATATATATATATATAGGTAGGTCTTTAGGTATACACATGTATATGAATGTATACCTAAAATGTGCCGTTTGCACATTCAGTGTGCAGCACTGTATACGTTTACCCCCGTGACACCATTTACATAGATTCCAGGCATGTACAAATCTGTACCCCCACATCAACTGTGTGCATGTGCATATGTATATACACATACACATGCGACAAGACATACATGGATCCATAAGTGTATGTGCATGTACATATGCTCATGGAGACACGTACACATCAGCACAGCTACACACAGTGTTCATACACCCATGTAGACGCACATGCCCATATGCCAGTGCATACTTCACCCACTATGTGTATATGCATATGTACATGTGTCTACGCACATGGACGGGTAGGTGTATGCATACACGTGCATACATATATATATATATATTTATATAAGCGCATAGATCGAATACACACCCATATAACAGTTTCTACGTGTGTATCTATACATATACACGCACATATGTATATATATATATATATACATAGGATACATGGGCAGTCATTGGTATGTATTCTGCATGTACTTGATAAGTAGCTTGATGAACATACTTTATGGTCAATAGCTAAGACTTCCCTGCATGTAACACACTAGCTGTACGGATCGTTGTCCGCATATGATAGACGATTGTGTGTATTTATACATATAGATGGCCCTGTCTCCCTCTCTCTCTCTCTCTCTCCCCCTGTATATATATATATATATACTATTTTCCACACATGTAGATATGTCGCACATGTGTTTTTGTCTATACATGCAACCAGTATTCCCACGAAATCAGCTCAAGATTGAAGTTGTAGGGTTTGGGAAACCGCTTTTGCTGTGGCTTGGTCGAGGACATCACCATGGAAGAGCTGCTTCATTTCCGGAACATGTGCGGCTTGCCTGATTCTGCTAGCCCTGGTCCGACGCATCCCTCTTGGCATCTAGGAGATTTTTGAATCCCCGCTGAGAGGGCAGGGCTTTCGGGGCCTCTTGGCGGGCTCCGGACCGCAAGCCCTGGACTTCGTGCTCAGACAGGGTGAGATAAGCTTTTGAGTTTGTCATTCCGGACCTTTAAGAAAGACCCGGAGAAAGATCCGGAGAACCTAAACCCTAAACCCTAAACCCTAACCCTAAACCCTAAACCCTAAACCCTAAACCCTAAACCCTAAACCTCGAACCTGAAACTTCGAAACCTTCCCGAAACCCTGACCTTCTCCCGAGAGGAAAAGGTCCGTTCAAAAAAAAGCCCTACACCCTAAAACCCTACTACATCATGCAGTTGGAGCAGAAAGGGTTTAGGGTTTAGGGTTTAGGGTGTAGGGTTTAGGGTTTAGGGTAACAGAACCCTAAACTGCCTTGAACTTTTCAATCAGACGCAGCCCCGACCTCCGAGAGCCTCCTCCCCAAACCCCAAGCCTTGAACCTCCAAAGCCCGTGCGCACACTGGGAGGTTCAATGCTAGTTGCTTTAAGGTATCTATGAGGGGTCCTATAAAGGGATCTATAAGGTTTCTAGAAGGGCTTTAAAAGGCCTCCACTTGGAGGTTCATGGGTAGTTATAAGTGGGGGTTTATAAGTAGGGTAACTATGATAGTCACCAATTTTAGGGGAGGTCTATCCCTTCTTAGCATATAGTAGAAGCCCAAAACTTGGAAACCCAATAGCTTCAATCCTTAAGACTCATGTATAGGGAATCCCAGCACTATGTGTCCTTTATCGGGTTTCCAACTTTTTGGGGTTTGCTATAAGCCTCCAAGCTCTCTCTCCCCGGCCCGAGGCTGCCACGAGGAAGTCGAGCATTTTGCTGAGAGCACGTCTTCCGTCCACTTCACCAGGAGCTCGCCGACACCCTCCTGGCTCAAGGCGTAGACTAGCAGGCATGGTATCATCGGGAAGGGTTTCTGATGTTGGGGTTGATGGCGTGTGATGGTGGCAGGGTGATTCCGGGCCCTGGCAGTAGCAGACTGCTAGAGGAAAGCGAGCTCGCTCTTGGATTCTCTTGAGCTGCCGTCGCATATTCGGCGCTTTGTAATCGAGCGAGGCATTCTATCTCGAGACGGAATGCTGAAAAGACCGGCGAAAAAGGCTCGGATGCCCTGCCTGCAGTAGTTGAGTGCTCGTCAGGTAACCAGAACTGGTTTTCAGACTTGGAACCGAAACTTAATATGGGGCCTTAATAGGTAGAACAGGATTTTGGGGTTCCATATTTAAATTATAGTAGAATATAGCCAAAACCCTGTTCTAATTATTAAGGCACCTAGATTAACACCACCCAAAACCCTCACAAGAGCTTCAAGCAGAGCAGACAGCCTCAAGACCCGAAAAGCATTTGCCAGGAGGAGTCCCGTGAGCCCAATACCGTTGAATGAGGGAACATACCACCTAAATTAGTCTTAGGATATACCACCTGAATTAGGTATTTCCTAGGGAATATACCACTTAGGGAATATGCCACTTAGATTCGGTATTTCTTAGGGAATATACTACCTAAATTAGGTATTCCTTAATGGGCTTTAGAGTTTGGGGTTTAGTGTTTAAGGCTTCATGGGAAGCCTTCAGAGATCCGGGGTTAGGGCGTTCGGGCCTGGAGTTTCAGGAATTGAGGGCCCGGGTTTTCTGGAGTTTTGGGGTCTAGGGTTTGGTACGGTTTGGGGGGTTGCGAGGTTGACGGTTCAGAAGTCCTCGAACATCAGATTATGATCATCGTTACCGTCGTCATCACCACCATCATCACCATCATCGCCATCATCATCACCATCATCATCATCATCATCATCATCACCATCACCTTCACCTTTACCATCACCACCACCGTCGTCATCGTCATCGTCATCGTCATCGTCATCGTCATCGTCATCGTCATCCTCATCCTCATCCTCATCCTCATCCTCATCCTCATCATCACCATCATCACCATCATCATCATCATCATCACCGTCATCATCATCATCATCATCGTCACCACCACCACCACCATCATCATCGTCATCGTCATCGTCATCATCGTCATCGTCATCGTCAGCATCATCATCTTCATCAGCGCATCATGATCGTCATCATCGTCATCGTCATCATCATCATCATCATCATCATCACCACCTTCATCGGCATCATCATCACCATCATCATCCCCATCCTCACCATCATCAGCATCATCTTCATCATCATCATCATCATCAACATCATCATCATCATCACCATCATCATCATCATTATCTTCAGCGTCCTCATCATCATCATCATCATCATCATCACTTCGATCGCACGGCAGTACCGAGCCTCTACCGGCGGAACTTTCAAGACGACCAGAACCCTAGTCATACAGCACCAACGGCTGCAAGGAAAGTTCACAACTGAATAAATGCCTTGAGAAACCGAAAAAGGCTCAACACGAAAGCCATTAGGGCCTCATCGTCAAAGCTCTGAGGTTCAGATTTCTGTGACGGATCTAAACTTCAGCTTCGGGAGGCGGTTTCGGAAGCTAGGATCTACCTGGACCCTAAAGAGCCTACCTTTTTAGGGTTCCTTACTATGACTTCTTTATATAAGTCCTTAAAAGGTAGATTATTTGGAGGGTTGAGTTCAGGGTTTCGGGTTTAAGAGTTTAGGAACCCGACCCCTGCACTGACCAGGAGCCCGTCAAGCCCTTCTAAGGACGCCCGTGCTTGCGGTTGGATGCAGATCCACTTTGAGGCTGAGCGTTTCAGACATAAAAACTCACACCCTATACCGTAATATGGTACCATGCTAGCGGTTCGGGGGTTTGGGTTTTAATTCGGTTGGGGCTGCGCAAGGCACCAGGAGAGTCGAAAAGCACCGTGGGCGCTTCGACACCTCAGGGGGGTGGCACGCGTAGCATAAGCAGCAACACGACCATACCACAGTACAGTGGTGATCCGGATCTCGATTCAAGAACCCTGAGCAGTGCATAAAGATGCTGAGCCGGAGCTGAACCCCAAATTTTAGAGCATTCTAGACCCCTACTATACGGGCCTAAATAATTACCAATACCATTTTGGGGGCTCCTTATTAAGATTATGGTATAATCGGCCCCAAAACCCTATTCTAATTATTAAGGCCCCTACACTACAGTGACGATCTTGATCTCCTAACCCGAAGCCGCCCGAAGCCCATCCAAGCCCTCGACTCGACCGGACGACGGAGGAGACTAAAAGCGATGGTAGTCGCGGTATTCGAATGGAAAGAGTCAACACACTAAAGATCCCTAAACCCTAAACCCTAAACCCTCATGTCACCCCAGACCGAAAGCAGAAAGGTAAGATCCTGCCATAAGAGCAGCGCGGTGCAAACTCCGCGGAGCCATGTTGGGCAGAGCATCGCTGCTTGTCGGCTCCGCAAAGGTTCTCAGGCCAGAGGGCTCTCAAACAGGGTTTAGGGTTTAGGGTCTAGGATTTAGGGTGTAGGGTTTAGGGTTTAGGGTCTAGGACTTAGGGTGTAGGGTTTAGGGTTTAGGGTCTAGGGTTTATTTCGGGTTTAGGGGCTCTCAAACACGGTTTAGGGTTTAGGGTTTAGGGTCTAGGGTTTATTTCGGGTTTAGGGGCTCTCATATAAAGGAACCTGATGAAGACGTCCTGGGTCCTGAATAGGTTGTTTATACGAATCCGCCGAAGACTTAGGGGTTATAGGGCCAGGGTGTCTTAATCA
>CAJNDV010025469.1:42766-59260 GCA_905221635.1 Symbiodinium sp. CCMP2456 | reverse complement strand
TGAAAACCAGCATGCCCACAAACAACCTGCAGTGCTGACCTAAACCCTAAACCCTAACACCTAAACGGCCCTAAACCCTAAACCCTAAAGCCTAAACCCTAAAACCCTAAACCTTAAACCCTAGACCCTAAAACCTAAACCCTAAAACCTAAAGCCTTAACCCTAAACCCTAGACCCAGTGGGTTACTGACTTGAAGCTTCCAAGCTCTGGGTGTGCAAGTGAGAGTTCCACAGCAGCGGTGTAAACAAACCCTGTTTAGGGTTTAGGGTTTAGGGTCAGGGTTTAGGGTTTAGGGTTTAGGGTTAGAGGGTTAGAGGGTCATACCCTACTTGGAGGATCTTGGGACTTAGTAAGTGTAAGTACCTTATTTGGGGTTATAAGTAAATATTGGAGGATCTTGGGACTTAGTAAGTGTGGGTATAAGTACCTTAGTTGGGGTTGTAAGTAATTATAAGTATGGTTACCTTACTTATAACCTCAGTTACTAAGTCCCATGATCCTTTAAGTACATTAAGTCCCCATTAGTATGAAGCGGAGCGCCTCTACATGAAGCCAACATGGGATCTCGCTGTAGAGCACTACCCTAAACCCTAAACCCTAAACCCTAGACCCTAAACTTGAACCCTAAACCCTAAACCCTTAATTTAAGTGCCCATGTAATGAAAGACGTCCGGCAAACATAGGAAGCCGAAGCAGAACCTCGCGAACACAACTCGCAATCCCACACCGGTCAACTGCACACCCTGAGCCATCTGCGACTTTCTCCTATTCTGTGGGGATAGCTACGTTCCGGACATAAGTTAAAACTTGTAACGAAGCTTTCTTTACAATATCCTGTGCCCGTGCAAGAAGGAAATTGAGTAACCAAGCCAGAACCTACTTTAGACGGCTTGACGACTTGGGGGTCCTGGTGCACCCTGTACCTGTTATGCACAGAGGGCACGCTAAACCGCCGTCCGTCTTCCGACAACCCTAAACCGTAAGCCCGAAGCCCCTAACCAAAGGAACCCTAATCCATATAAGCCCTATAAGCCCTGAGCCCTATAATCTAAGCCCTAAATACTATAAACTCTAAAAGCCTTATAATCCCTAAACCCTGATCCCCACAACCCTGAAACCCCAACACCCTTCCAAAAACCCAAGGTCTAAAAACCCTATAATCCCTCTCTGAAACACCAAAACCCTGAAACCCCAAAACCCTGAAACAAGGCTCTGAAACCCCAAAACCCTGAAACCCCAAAACCCTTCAACACCCCAAGGCTCTGAAGCCCCAAAACCCTTCAACACCCCAAGGCTCTGAAACCCCAAAACCCTGAAACCCCAAAACCCTTCAACACCCCAAGGCTCTGAAACCCCAAAACCCTTCAAAAACCCCAAGGCTCTGAAGCCCCAAAACCCTGAAACCCCAAAACCCTTCAACACCCCAAGGGCTCTGAAATCCCAAAACCCTGAAACCCCAAAACCCTGAAACCCCAAAACCCTTCAACACCCCAAGGCTCCGGAGACGAACCGTTGAGCCCCAAGTTCAGCAAGCTTTCAGGGTTTCCTGGCCTCTATAGAACCTACCTTCTTAAGGTTCCTTAATATTCTTTTCCTGGACCCTAAAGAACCTACCTTTTTAGAGTTCCTTACTATTCTTTTCCTACAAAAGTCTTTCAAACATCAAATTGATTTAGGGTTAAGGTTGGGTGTAGGGTTTTTTGGTCCCCACCTAGCTCGGACAAGCCCGCTTGAGGGTTTAGGGTTTCGCGTTTCCTTTCAGGCCTCCCTGAAGAGACTGGATAAAGGTTCCTATGAAGGCTAGGGTTCCTAAACGGGCTCCTTTCAGGGATCCTTGAAGAGATCTGAGCGGGTTTAGGGTTTAGGGGTTCTTTTCATGAAGGGTTCTAAGAGGCTTAGGCTTTTCGGGTTTCCTTTTAAGGGATCTTCTTGCGAATCTTTACAGGCGTGTTTTGCTAGCAAGCCGCCAGGTCTGTGTCCTGCTGACGGAGCTTGAGCTTGTACCTTCAGGTTTTCGGCTTAGAGTCTCATTGGGATGTAGCGGGCAGAAACCCCCCAACGCCCCGACCTTCACCCCTAGACCCTAAGCCATAAACCCTGAACTCCAAGCCGGCGCCCTAAGCTTTGTACCTGATGCCTAAAGCCTAAAGCCTAAACCCTAAGCTCGAAACCTGGTCTCTTCTCAAGAGTACCTAATCATCATTTACTCTCCCAAATATCAACCTACTAAACCCTAAACCCTAATATCCGCAACCGAAGTACTTGATTATTGGGCCCTTTGGACCCTCAAAGTCAGGCGTCGTTACAACGCAGGGAAGGGGGGTTAAACCCAGAACCCAATCTCAGGGTATCGGGATATAGGGGCTTGAGGGCTTCAGGGTTCGGGTGCGATGCCTCTTCTTTGGGACATCTATGTGCAAGCCCCAATACGAGACTCAATGGCTCATGTAATGGAAGGGCATACGTCTTATCCACGAGCCGTTCAAGGTTCCTTATACTAGCTTCAAGATCTAGACATATGTTTTTTCTTAAAAAAGTAGGTTTTTGGGCCACAGGTAAGGAATACACATCTCTCTGGCAAAGGTTTCGTATCACGGTCGCAGTCGTGTCCCGACAAAGGTGGTGTTTGGAGCGCACGGGCCAAAATCTATGAACCTAAATCTCTGTAGTACTTAACCCTAAGGGTCCATGCACCCAAACAGGAGATACTTACACCTTAATGTAGTCTATTATATATAGGTACTAGAATGAAAGTAAACTCATACGGATACATGGGCCCTTAGGGTAGTTGCTGCGATGGTACCCTAACTTCTGGAAGCATCTGCGTGGTTCCTCCTTCTACGACGGATTTTGAAGGATGTCGTCCGTCGTGGACCCTAAACTGACTGTGCCGACGGCGGCATGCATCTCACGGTTTTATCTCGGCAAGCATTGACTTAGGATTAGGGGTTAGGGCTTTAGGGTCTAGGAGATTCCTAAGCCCCCAAAGACCTCAACTACTTTCAATCAGAGCCCCAGCAGCCGAAGCCCGCATCCCATGCAAACACGAAGCCCTAACGCCAACCCTGAAGCCTGAATCAAACACCTTTTACCCCAAACCCTAAACCCTAAACCCCAAACCCTAAGCCCTAAAACCTAAAACGCTAGACTCTAAACTGCACCTAGGCCTGTCAGGTCTCTAGTCTAGGTCCGCCCACGCTTGCTAAGGGCACGTGAGGTTGTGCCCGAAAATGTCGTGGTAGTATTGGTGGCAGGCAAACTCACTCCAGCTGTGGCTGTTGAGGAAGTCATGGTTCCAGTTGCCGTCCACCATGTGTCCGTGGTCGTCGATGTTGATAATGAAGTTGACGTGGTGTTGGTTGTTGTCGTCTGTGTCGTAGAGCTGTTCGTAGTTGTCGAGGCGTCCGCGGTTGTAGTCGCTGTTATGGTGAAAGCTTGCACAACTGGAACTGTTGTGGAAATGACCGTCCTTGAAGTCACTGAAGTCGTACGTGTTGTAGAACTGTTGGTAGTTGTCGTCTGTAAGGTGGTTGAGGTGCTCGACGTCCGCGTGCGCGTTCGGGTTTTGCTGCGGGTGGTGCGCGTCCTGGTCGTATTGGTGGTGCTGGTGCTGCTGCTTGTGGTGCTACTGCTTGTGGTGCTCGTACTGCTGCTGGCGATCGCACTGGTACTAGTGCTCATGCTGGTGGTCATGCTAGTGCTGCTGCTCGTGCTCGTGTTGGTGCCGGTGCTGCTGACCCATGTACTCGTCGTTGTAGTCGTAGTGGTGCTCCCGGTGCTGGGAGTCCCGATAGACGACAACCGCCACGTATTATCCACTGAACTTGTTCCCTGGAATCCACCGAATGTCAACATGTCCTGAGCGAAAGGACTGAGGACACCCGAGTTGGTCTAATTTTGGTCCGCGCAACCCCTTCGAAAGTGAAAGCGAGATCTACTTCATTCTTATCATCTTCATGTATATCGCTATGATTGCTACTATCAATCAGCATTATGACTGTTCGCACTACTGAGCTAACCACAGCCCTGGCCCATAGCATCCTTTAGCCGTTTTTGATCCCAAAATCCTCTAAACCCTAAACCCTGAACCGTTTAGGGTTTAGGGTTTAGGGTTTAGAGCATCAGGACATGGGCACATCTCTAACATAAGTTGCCTGCGCCTCAAGAGTTCGAAAGAATCCCTGCTTTTAGGGTTTAGGGTTCAGGGTTTAATGGGTTTAGGGTTTGGGGTTTCGGGGTTCAGAGTTTAGGCTTTAGGGTTTAGGGTTTAAGGCTATATAGCTCAAGGACTCGGACAACACTCCAAACTGGAATGGAAGCACACAACTAGCCGCCCAGTAATACCAGAAAACATCTTACCACCATGCTCCGAACACTGATATGAACGACGAATGCATATTCTGGGGTCCTGACAACCCTGTCTTGAGTGACACCTCTATGCTGCCATGACCATGGACATTATTGATATCTTCATTACATGCCTGTTCACAGTGCGATCCTAGGCTATGGGTCGTGGCAAGAGCACTGCCGCGAGTATAACTGGGTGACTAGTTTCTGTGGCTGGTTTTAGTGGCGTTGCTGCTGTAGCACGGCTGTATGGTGCTTCTGATGGCCATGATACTGAAGATGGCGGTGGCCGTAAATCTAAGCTTTTATATCGTGATCGCATGCAACATAGAGGCGGGTCATCAGAAATCTGAAAGCCTCCCACGGATATCGCAGTACAAGTCTACAGCGACAGCCCCAAAACCCAAAGCGGCATCTCAACTCGTGAGTGGCTCATGGAAGCCCAGGCTCCAGACCTCAGCCCTAAACCATCCTAATATAGGGGCCTTGAAAATTAGAGGGTTTAGGGTTTAGGGTTTAGGGTTTAGGGTTTAGGGTTTAGGGTTTAGGGTTTAGGGTTTAGGGTTTAGGGTTGGGGGTATATCATACTGTAAATATTTTAAGAAACCACCAAAACCATATTCTAATTACTAAGGCCCCTACATTAAGACACATATATTTCTTTGATCCCTCAACACACTTTGCCACTGGGCCGAAGTCTAGCAGACCCTCCACCCCTCCATCCTGTTGACCGAGAAGTGCGTCAGCAATCTAATGTAAGGGCCTTAAGAATTCGAATAGGGTTTTGGGGTATAATCTACTATAATTCCAGTATTTAAAAAAGCAACCTCCCAAAAGAGTATGGGTGATTACTAAGGCCCTTAAACCCTAAACCCTTAAACCCTAAACCCTAAACCCTTATATTAGAGATGTTCTCTGAACTAGACACTCAACTCTTAGCTCTGAGCTCGGTGACCCCGAGCTGTTAGAGCTTAAACACATCAAAAACTGAACCCTGAACCCGGTAGAGGGTTTAGGGTAGAGGGTTTAGGGTTTAGGGTTGAGGGTTTAGGGTTTAGGGTTGAGGGTTTAGGGTTGAGGGTTTAGGCTTTCTGCTCTAAATGATAGAAACCCTAAACCCTAAACCCTGAACCAACCAAACTAGAGGTGTTGCCGAGCCGCCCCTTCTGGAGTGAGGACTGCGCTGTGCACAGCACGCTTTCCAGGGCCTTTTCTTGGCACTTCGGACTTTATTTCCATTCAGGGCTTAGGGTTTCTAGAGGGTTCAGGCTTTATAGGAACTCTAGAAAGTTCAGGTGGGGAATTTGTCGAGTTTTGGGCGGGCGTCGCCTTTAACATTTAAAACTTGCCCTGGAATCCAGCTACGAAAATTACGCCTTTCTCGAATCCCGAACCCCGAATCCCGCATCCTAAATCCCGGCTGAATCCCGACAGATTCAGAAATGCAATCCTGGTCCGGAAACACGAGCCCGGAAACCGTTTCTCCGCCGAAACAACATCGATTTTGCAATCTTCGTTCCTGTGCTTCCCTACGTGCTGCGGAAACACATGTGTTTCCGGAATTTTCGTTTCAGTGTGTGTACTCTGTCCGTCAAACGTCGGAGGCAACGCAGCGGAATAGCAATACAGCCACGCGCGCCGCAATGTATTTACAATTTCTATTTATCCTGGGCTGAAAAGTTTAGGGTTTATAGTTCTCAGGGTTTCTAGGATTGTACAGCCCGCTACGATCAAGGATTTCAGGGGCTGGCTTGGAGTTGAGGGTTTCAGGGATGCAGTGGTTGGGGATCCGCGACAAGGCTCAGCGCTTCGAGGTGAAGGGCCACCCAGACGTTGCAATATCCTTTGGGTAAGGAATATACTTTAAATCATATTAGCGGTCCTACTATATTTCAAGGTATATTCCTTCACTAATTAAGGGATATCGGAAGGTCTGGGTAATGTTTGCAGGCAAGGCTGCATGTACCTCAAGCATGCTTGACAGTGCAACATTATCCGTGGCTCAGAGAAAAAACCGAAGCCCTTAAGCTTGGCCCAAACCGTAAAACTCTAAGGGGCCCAGGACCAGGCCCGAAAACCAGTAAGCTTGCAACACGAGTGAAGCCAAAACTATGACGGATCTCTGAATTTCGGGTTCACGGTTTCAATATCATTCGTACTCCGAAGATTCCCACTCCCTCTAGGTCAGAAGAACTATAATCTCCGGAGGCTTGCCCCCAGAAGCCGCCGACAGAAACTTGGACCATGAACCCCAAAGCCTTAAACAACTAACCCCTAAACCCTAAACCCTAGACCCTAAACCCTAAACCCTAAACCCTAAACCCTAAACCCGAAACCCTAAACTTGGACGTTCATCATCCAAGGGCTGGCTGGAGCCGTGGTCACGGTAGTGATCTCTGACCAGGTCGGGGTGTATGCCTCGCGTGGAGGGTGGTGGTGAGTTTAGGGTTTAGGGTTTAGGGTTACCTTGAATGAAGTTTTGTGACAGCTTTGTGTCTTGTCTTCTAGGTGAGTATAATGAGGAACCGGAGCGGGAGAGTGTTGCGAATGATGCCGACCCCTCTATCAAGTGAGCTGCACAACACAACGCCAGCTAATTCCGCACATAACAGGGAGATGTTTGCCGTGAGGGGGAACTCAGGGCTTTCATTTCCTGAACGGGGAATATACTTGGAGGATCTTGGGACTTAGTAAGTAGGGTTATAAGTACCTTAATTGTGGTTATAAGTCATTATAAAAAAGTTATCTTATTCATAACCCCAGGTACTAAGTGCCACGATCCTTCTTTCGGGTCAAAGTTTACTTAAAGGATCATGGGACTTAGCAGCTGAGGTTACAAGTAAGGTAACTATACTTATAATTACTTATAACCCCAAATAAGGTACTTATAGCCCCACTTACTAAGCCCCAAGATCCTTCAAGTAGGGTTTATATAGGGGGGGCTTTTCGGTTTTCCACGGATGCACAAGAGGCGTGTCACCGACAGGATTGCGTTTTCGAGTTCGCTTCGTGGGCTACCAGTTCAAGGATCCGTGGTTGTAAAGTAAGTAGTAGGCAGAGTTGCGACTTGTGTACGATTACAATACATCACTACGGAAGATGATATAAATCCTGCATTACCCACAATAAGGAATATACCAGTTCCCATAGGTTAGGATCCTTAAGGTACTGCAGGATTTCTATCATCAACAGTAGGAGCCCTCATCCGATTAGCACCTTTTGCGGATGTATAGCTTCATCTTAATAACAAGCTCCCAGAACCCTATGGAGAGCAAGTGTATCTATCGTGTAGAGAAAGAAAAGACGGTGGTAACGTGTTGAAGGTTCCGTGCCCGGGTATGCTCAGGTAGATCTGGGTGGGATTGCTGGCAGATAGTCTGCGGGATGGCGGTGTAGGCTGTAGTCTCTCCCCTCAACCCGAGACCCTCAAGCCCGAAACAGCCTAAAACCCTGAATCCTCACACCAACTCCCGAAAACTGACCCTTCTGGGCTTGGTACCTCCCAAACCCAGCACCCTAAAACCCAACCCACACCATAACCCCAAACAGTGGCGACGGACCCTTACACAGCAGAAACCCCGAACCCCAAACCCAAATCTCCGAACCCCAGACCTTATAAACCCTGGATCCCGGTTTGGGGGGATGCTGAAACCCTAAATCCTAAACCCTAGAAGATGCCGGAGATAAGTTCGGACCTTAAATTCGCCCGTAAGAGCCCTAAACGCACGGCCCATGCTCAAACCAAAGCCAAAGGGGTTTAGGGTTTAGGGCTTAGGGCTGCATGCAAACACCCAAACCTAAATGTGCACTCGTGCAACGTGCACTCCCAGAAGCAAAACCTTAGACGCCACGCATTACGCACTGAAACTCAAAACTCCAACATCCTGCGCCTTTAACCTTGTCCTACCGGTCAAAAATGGCTAAAAAGCTCTATCTCGTGTAGTTATGGGGCCGATCGCCTCGACCCTAAACCCTAAACCGATGAATGAGGCCTTTCGGCAATAGGCAATAGGGCTCTCAACCTTGCGCCTAAAGCCTTCTACCGTTGCGCCTGGCCCTCAACCCTAGCTGACCCCTAAACCCTCACACAGTAAATCCTAAGCAAGGAAGCCCAAAACCCTAAACCTAACACACCAAACTCACTAAACCCAAAGTCCTAAACCCTAAACTCCTTCCACCCTACCTAAACCCCAAGAGTAGGTAAAATAATAGCCCAAGACCCATATAAAAGGCTAGTCTTTTACATGCTTTTGGGGTTGCGGTAAGTCCTAAACCCTAAAACTCCTAAACCCTACAGAAACCCTACTAAACCCTGCTAAACCCTGCTAAACCCTACTAAACCCTGCTAAACCCTGCCTGAACCCTACTAAACCCTAAACCCTAAACCCTAAACCCTAAACCCTAAACCCTAAACCCTAAACCCTAAACCCTAAACCCAACACCAGAGACTCCCGCGTCCACGTCGATGACCCAGAGATCCTCCAGGCCACCTCCCGCAAAAAAAGCTCTCTATACCCTACTTGGTGATCTTGAGACTTCGTAAGTAGGGTTTTGGGTTTAGGGTTTAGGTTTTAGGGTTTAGGGCCTACTTGGAGGATCTTGGGACTTCGTAAGTAGGGTTATAAGTACCCTAATTGGGGTTATAAGTATAGTTACCTTGTTTATAACCTCAGTGACTAAGTCCCATGATCCTTTAAGTAAGGGTCGAAGTACCCAATAATCATATACTCTTCTGAAGACTAACCTACAAAACTACCATCCGTAACCCAAGTACATGATTATTCGGTCCTTTGGACTCTCAGGCATAGCGAACCCCAGAAAGTTGGAATTAGGGTTGAAAGGTCTCCATGTTAGCCTAGGCTTCAGCTTTAGGGTTAGTAAGGTTTTGGGGTCTTAGGGTTTCTCTACTCGGGGGACTTAGTAAATGTTGATTTTATAGACTTATAAGTACATAACCCCAATTAGGGCCCCTTTTAGGTTACTTATATGTCTACTTAATTACCTACTTACCAAGTCTCCCAACCCTCCAAGTATAGTGAACCCCAGAAAGTTGGAATTAGGGTTTAAAGGTCGAGGGTTTAGGGATGAACCCAGGCCCAGTCGAATCTCATGAAAAAAGTTTTAGGTGCAGGGGTTTAGGGTTAAGGGGTTGAATGAATCCTAGAAAGTTGGAACATGGTTTTGGGATGATTAGTGCTGGGATTGCCTTTGCATTAGCTCAGGGTCATGAGAGGAATCATGCTCCAACTTTCTGGCTTCTACTGTATGAGGGTTCCTTCAAAGGCTTCTGTCTTTCAGGCTTAAAAGGTTCCTAGTAGGAGTTCTTCGGATTAGGATTTATTTAGGGTTTGATTACAACGCTTAAAGCCTGGTTTGTGGTAGGGTTGAGGGGTTTAGGGTTTAGGGTCCCAAACCCTAAACCCTAAACCCCGAAGTTTTGTTCTTTGAACACCCTAAACCCATTTTTAGAGCAGGGACTGCAATGCACAACACCCTGAATCCTAAACCCTAAACCCTAACCCTAAACCCTAAACCCTAAACCCCCTAAAGCCTAAACCCCTAACCCTGCACCCTAAACCCTATAACCCTAAGTTTAGGGTTCAGGGTCTAAGGGTTTAGGGCGTAGAAGGGTTGGGGGGTCAGGGCCTGTCTTCGGGTTTCGGGCCCAGCGCCTCGCAGGAACCCTTGAAACAAGTTCGGTTTGAGGTTTAGGGTTTAGGGCTTAGGGCTTAGGGCTTAGGGTTTAGGGTTTGGGGTTTAGGGTTTAGGGCTTAGGGTTTAGGGCTTGGGGCTTAGGGCCTAAACCCAGAAAGAACCCTAAAAACAAGGCCTAAAAGCCCAGAAAGAACCCTTCAAGCAGCCCTTAGAAGAGCCCTGAGACGAGCACGCAACCCTTAAAACAAATCCTAAACTAAACCCAGAAAGAACCCTAAACCCTAAATCCTAGACCCTAAACCCAGAAAGAGCCCTTAAAGGAGCCGTGTGGAGCTCCTGGCCTCCGGCATTGACTCCTCCCCAGATCCATAGCCGCCTTGAGATGCGTCTGGAAATCAGATGGCGAGGGGTAGCGTTTAGTTAGGGCTTTGGGCTTATGTTAGGGGTAGTGTTTGCCCTAAACGCTAAACCCTAAACCCAACCCTCAACCCTAAACCCTAAACAATAAGTTCAGGGGTAGTGTTTAGGGTTTGGGTTTAGGGCATGAGGTGCATGCTCTCACAACTCGGACCAGCCCTCAACCTTGAACCCTAAACCCAAAGCCAGGCGAGGTTCAGGAGGTACAGGTCGCGCCCGACTCATCAGGGTTTACCCATAGTCTCCATTGTAGTTCCTTTTTGGGGGATACCTTATAAAATCCTTCATCTACATTTGGTTAAACCAAAAAAGGGAACTACAATGAAGACTATAGGTAAGACATAAGGTTTGGGGTGTAGGGATTCACGGTTTCGGCTTTCGTGTTTAGGGCTTAAGGCCTCAACGGTTTACACTCTCACAACTCGGACAAGCCCAGGCGAGGATCCATAGGTGCGATAGTCGGCGACGGCCCCCCGGGCTCATAGCGTATGACCGCCCGGCATTAAGGGTTTAGGGTTTGGGGTTTAGGGTTTAGGTTCTAGCAAGCCCCCAGCTTCGCGCAGCTTCCCCAGCTCGAATGCCCCAAAATCCCCGTTGGTCCGCGTTCTACCCTCCGCAACGAGCGGTTCCTTGTTTAGGAGTTTCATCATGGCCAACAAAACGGCCGTGCCGCGGCGCCCATAGCGGCGCAACTCCGGGAAAACCCTCCCGGCGTTGTTTAGGATTTAGAAAGGTTTATGGTCGAGGTACTGTGAGAGCACGGGAGGACTACAGGTGCTCAAGAAGCTCAAAGTTACAGGTTGCCTGGTCTGCTACTACGAAGCTGTGTGTGTGTGTGTGGCTGGGTGTGTGGATTGCGTATATACAATGCTCCTAAACCCTAAACCCTAAACCCTAAACCGTAAACCCTAAACCCTTAACCCTAACTATATATCAGTGTAGACATGGACAACGTCCTTTACTTCCGTGGCAACCTGGTCACTTCGCCACACTATGGCATAAGCCCAAATCCACACCGCTTAGGGTTTAGGGGTTAGGGTTTAGGGATCCCCACCCTAAACCCTAAACCCTCAACCTTGAAGCGTGTAGCACAAGCCCACTTCCCCTCTCCAAGCCTCTAAGGTTGAACCCATGGGCCCCTAGTACGGACCCTTAAGCCTGGGATCCTTATATACCTACTATATACCCCAAATGTACCCTTAAGGGTCCCTAGAAAGGCCTAAGGGTCCATGTTAGGCGCCCATACTTCTAACCTTCTTGGAGGGGCAGGGATTTAGTGAGTTGGTTATAAGTAGGGTTACAATTAGGGTAAGTCCATGTAGGGCACTTATAACTCTGCTTATATCCTACTTACTAAGTCCCCTGCCCCTCCAAGTTCGACAGCCTTGCTATCCTGAAGAATCCTCGTAGCCTTGAAACCCATACTCTGGGACCTTGATCTTGAACTGAACAACCTACTGTTTAGGGTTTGGGGTTTGGGGCCTGGGATGATATAAATCCTGCCATTACCTTAAGGGCCCTAGACTATGGGAATTGTGGGAAATTCCGTATTATGGGTCATGCAGGGTTAAAATCACCAACCGTATGTAAACCCTATAAGTCCTAAACTGGACCCTCAACCCAGGACCCGGAACCGTTGTATACACCACTGCCATGTGGCCCCGTGGTGGTCAGCACGGCTGAGCAGTCAGCTCGCTCCGGGGGGGATGCCTATAGATGGTGTAGGGTTTAGGGCTTCAGTGTGCAGGGCCTTAAGCC
The DNA here is from genome assembly GCA_905221635.1 of Symbiodinium sp. CCMP2456. Classification (NCBI taxonomy): domain Eukaryota; class Dinophyceae; order Suessiales; family Symbiodiniaceae; genus Symbiodinium; species Symbiodinium sp. CCMP2456. The sequence continues at coordinate 47,082 of CAJNDV010025469.1, read as the reverse complement.
TTACGTCTTGTTATTCAGGACTCACAGGTTGAATTGAACGGGTTTAACAGGCTTTGGCTCGCACTCTAGGCGAGGCCTGTGGTTCCTGCTGAGTTCAGGGTGCCACACGGGGTTCGTCGGCAGGAGTTGGCAAGGAAAGCAAAACACCAGAAATCTGCACCTCTTGTCAGTCAGTAGTCTCGTGTTGGTTCACGTTTGATGTTAGTCCAGAAGTGTGGATGTGGAATCATCATTGAGGAGTGCTTGCTCGGCGCACAGAGATCAGACAACAGTCGCCGCAGCTTGGAGTCGTGCTCCGGATGTGCTTGATAGTCGTACCATTCGTGAAGCTCTTTGGAGTCTGACTTGCCTTGCTCTGTGATCTTCTGCCTGTTGTGAGCCACCGAAGCACCAGTCAGCGCGCGGAAATTGGAAGGGTATAGGGTTGGAGGATCACGTCGAAGATCTCCTTTTGTGGTTTACGGAACACACACTGTCCACTAACAAACATACATTGGTCCTCCATAAGCCTAGGTGGGTCCAGGCGGGTATGTACTACCGGTGTTTGCTGCTCCGCGCATGCGTCGACAGATCCGCAACTGGAAAACATTGCCCCCAATGAGGATAGATACTCCCGCCGGAAACAGAAGAGGAGCCCTGCCTATTATAAAGGCCCAAGGACCTTGACGCCTAGATACCTTGGTACTGGGCTGCTGGGAAGCTTCTTTGTGATGACACTATTTAAAATGCCAGAAGACTTCCACCCGGCGCCGTTTGAGACAATAAACTTAAACGGCCCGAAACCCAAAATCTCGAGATACAGTAGCACCTTGAATTGACAAGGCTGTGCTGTCCTGCTCACCGGGTTTGCGTGCGCAGGTGCTACGTGTGTTTCATGGATTGCAACTGCAGTCCCGACTGTGAAACAAGACCTATATAAGCAAAGCAGAACGGCGGCAGAACCCACTAAGCACCAACAGATTCCCAAAACCGTTTATCAAGGAATAGCGTATCCTAGAGTCATGAAACAGGATATATTCAGAAACCATGAAACAGTAACAGGGCCCCTCTGTAATCTGGAAGTATTGAATATATTCACGCAAAGTCACGAACGATTTCATTTTGTATACGAAACAGCATCACTCCATGATCGGAAAGTAGATCCATCTATATATATATATATATATGAGAGAGAGAGAGAGAGAAGTTACCTAAAGCCATGAAGCAGGATCCCTCTCTAATTTTGTAGTATATCAAAACCCGCCCACCACCAATATGTTTGTGTGGCCCCAAACCCTAAACCCTAAACCTTAAGTTGGTCGCCAAGAGCTCGGTCCTCAGTCTCTCCACAACCTTCTCTTCGGGTAAGGTGTAGGGTTTAGGGTTTAGGGCTTAGGGCTTAGGGTTTAGGGTTTAAGGTTTAGGGTTTAGGGTTTAGCCGTAGCCGTTCTGGCCAGGCCCTGCTTAAAGGATCATGGGACTTAGGAACTGAGGTTATAAACAAGGTAGCTATACTTGTAACCCTAATTAGGGTACTTATATCCCTAATAAGTCCCAAGATCCTCCAAGTGGGTCTGGTGATTTGACCCTGGCCACTTGTTGCCCTGGCCCCCTCAGCAAGTATCGGTCCGGATTCCCAGCAGGGCACCGTGGAGGGGAGCACAGGAACCCCGACGCCGTTTCCTTCCACCCTACCGCCCACACCTTGCGCAAGCGGGGTGGCCTCTTTCACGTTTCCGACGACCGAGTTTTCGTTTAAGTGTCGATGAGAGGGCCCTTCGGCCAGAACGCCCCCGTTCGCAAAGCTCGCCGTAGCTTTTTCTGCTAAACCCTTCTGCTGAAGGCAGCCCGGGGAGAGTGGGAGGCCCCAATCTGCCCAATCTGGTAGATTCCAGCCCTGTTCGCAAGGCTAGCCCCTACACCCTAAACCCTAAACCCTAAACCCTCATCAGAAAAACGCTAGCATCCACATCATGGGAGAGGCGGAGAGGCGCTCTGCAGCAAAGAGTGGGGCATTGGCAGGCTCCACCCAACTTTTCATGCTTAAAGCGTTCTGTTTCGATGAGAGGGCCCTTCGGCCCAGAACGTCCCCTTTCGCGAAGCCCACGTTGCGACTGTTCTCTTTTTCGCTTTGACCTCTGGCTGCATCCACTAATCGTGCAAACAGCGTCTTCATACTTCTTCTGCTGTTGGCTCGGCATGGCTTTGGTTTGGCTTTCTGTGAATAATGTGTGGATGGTCATGGGCCGGGCATGCCTTTATGCTGCGGCACGCGAACCAGCACGCGACTTGCCAGCACCTCAACCCTAAACTCCAGATCGCTAAACCCCAAAAACCCTAAACCCTGTGACTGTAAATCCCAAAACCTTAATTCAGGGGTTCCGGAGTCTCCGAGCTCACGCAGCGCCAAGCGGCACTCGGCATAGATCGATACCAGTACAGGTTGAACGGATCCTCGTCGAAAGGATTACGCTCATAGGGTTTAGGGTCCAAAGACCGGGACTGTAGGACGTCTAAAAGAAGCAGGTTTCTTAGGGTCCGGATCATCTTTCGATGGGAATTCTTCGAATGGAAGGTGGGGCCTTTGCTCAAGGGGCCTCTGAAAACGAAGAACCCGGCAAACACACCATGCCAACAAAAGACGGGTACTTGGACATGGGCAGTGAGTTAGAACAAACAGCCTTGAAAGTTAGACTGGGGCGTTGGGGTATCACGTCGTCAAGTGGGGTTTTCCGAAAATAGGGGACCCTAATATAGTATCCTAAATAGTAGGATCCTTATTATAAGGACCCCCAAAATAAGGTACCCCTCATTTCCGGAAATCCCCAAGTATTATTAGTCTGCCTCGGCATCTTCTGATGGTTCATCTGGTCTCCAAGTGGAACTGCCGCCAGTACCAGGCAGCAACAACAACACGATAACACTGGCGCCACCCTTTGCTTAAGAGTGTTACCTTATCAATAGGACCTGTCACAATCATCCTTACAGGCATCTGCTCCTCCTCCTCCTGCTGTTCTGCAACACCAAGACCAACACTCATGTTCCCGCCCACAGATAGGCTCGCCAACCCCTTTTTTTGAGCACGGGCTTGGATTGTATGCCGGCAAGATGCTCGAGGGCAGGGACTTCCCAGCTGGAAAGACTGTACATACTGGGGTATGCAGCTACGAGCAACTGTTTCGTCAAGACGAAAATACAACACGCATTATATTCTGTCACTTGGTTTTTGCTGCTCTGCCGAAAAGCGGTTGAGACGGTCCTCACGACTGAGCAGTTCTCGCCAACCCCTAAACCCTAAACCCTATTTGCGCATTCAACAGCTTCGAAAGTCTGACCCACATCAGAATTGCTGCAACTCTTGCAACACCAACTGCTGCATTAGAGGAGTTTAGGGTTTAGGGCTTTACACTCTCACAACTCGGACAAGCCAGGCGAGGATCCATAGGTGCATAAGTCGGCGTGACACTTCAAGCTGCCCATGCATGCCACTATCCAAACCCGAATAGACACAAAGAGACTCTCCTAAGCCGAAGGGCCTAAAGCAACAGTGGATGCGGGCTTGAGTACCCTGAGGACATGTGCCTCAGTTGTAGAGCGCTGCTTGGATCTGAAACTGAGACGCTTCACGACAAAACCAGAAAGGCTGCGACACCGCTAATCATCAGACAACAGATGTACAGCCAGGGAGCCTCGGGTGCATCTCAGTTGCTGCACAGTACGTGTTACAATATTTGAGGTGAAACATGCGACTCTCTCCATTACTGCAGAAAGGGACGGCTTGCACAAGGCGTTGTCCTAACGGCAGCTCAGTATCATGCAGTGGCAGGCTCAATCTCCGGGGAAAGGAGCTGTCGTCGTTGTGTCAGGCACAGTCTTCGCTATGACTTCATGCTTTTGATTGCATCAGCGCCCGACTCTTTGTCTCATCAAGCCGTGGTACTCGGGAGCTTGAAGCTGTAACCTGTCCCCTATTGCAGTCCTGGCCCCATCCGACAAACCCATCTTTCTTGACTGCCACGTCTTCACTTTTTGCAGTCTCCACACGTATCCCACGGGGGCAGCCTGCTTCACAGGCCACTCCAGAGCTTGGCACAGGGGACTTAGCTTGTCCAGCTTCCCATTATCCACAGCAGGTGTACGGCAGAGCCTTTCGAAGCAGATTCTGCAGTCCATCTTCTCGAGGGACCGCGTTAATGCCCTCCTGACCCAGATACAGTTTGTGTAAGTAGACATTAGAGCTGATCATCCACCCCACATTGTGGCTCAGTCCATGGCTTCCGCGCGGTCGGGGGTTCGTGGTTTGCTTATACTACAGAAAAACGGGAATAAAACATGAT